>RJWJ010005716.1:0-66763 GCA_004363605.1 Indri indri
CTCCGTTATGTGGGACTAATTAGGAAAAGCAATTATTTATTTTTCTTCATTAAAAAACACATATATATGTGAATAGCCTCCTTGAAGACTGGAGAGTTTGAAGGACTTTTTTTATTTGAATGAGAAGAGGTAGAGTTTAATTTCTTAGAGCAGCTATTCTAGATTGGTTTTGTGTTTAATGGAATGAGCTGATTGAGTGCAAGTGGAGAACTGAATATTTCCAGCCTAGGACTCATTATGGACATATTGGTGTAGAGACCTTGGTAAATTAGATATGAAGCTAAAAGCAAACTTCAAATGAATTCTAATCCCATTCAACATAGAAAGGACACTCGTGTTGGGCCAGGCACTGATGCAAAAAGAAATATGGAACAAAAACCTCTTTATTTAAGAGATGACTTCTCAATGAGGGAAAAAAAGACATTTATAAAAATAAGATTGACAGGATGTGACAACTGTTGATGTGCACACCAAATTCTGTGGCCTTCCATATACTGAATGAATCAGCTTAAACTGGGTAAATAGAGCATAGCTCCAGAGATAAAGCAGCAGGTTGGTAATGAGCATTTTTATTCATTTTTATTGTGATTAACTACTATGGTTCAATATATCCCAAGCACTCCAATGCCTTGTTCTCAATACATCTTTGTTGAAGGAATGGAAAAAAATCATGTGCTGTATACAAGAATTTTTCATACTAGATTGTGTGTTCTATGAAGTCAAGAACCTTGTACAGAAATTGCAAAACATGGAAATTCCAACCCAGGATAACCACAGTTTTGCAGTATTATTTTGCTGCTCCTTCTAACAAAAGAAGGAGCCTGTTTCTTCAGCTGCTTGGATCTAGGCTGGCCTTCCGACTTCCTTTGCCTAATGGAATGCAGTGGTTGCAACACTTAAAGAGTTCTGAGCTTAGGACTCAAGGGACCTTGCAGCTTCTGCTCACACTATCTTGGAACGGGAAGCAGACACCCAAGCTGGCTTCCTTAAGCATGATTGACCACATGGAGACAGAGCCTCACATGAGTGAGGCCATCTTAGACTAGTTAGCCCCAGTCTAGCTTCCAGCTGATCACCACCACATGAGTAATTTCAGGCAAGATCAGCCGAAAAACTACCCCGGTATATCAAGCCCAAATTGCTGACCCACATATTCATGAATAAATAAAATGGTTGTTTTAAGCTGTGAACTTTTGGGGGTGGTTTGTTACATAGAAATATGTAACTGATATAACTTGTCTTTATTATTCACTGCTGTTTTTCTAGAGCCCAGTTAGTTGCCTAACACACAATTAGTCCTTGTGAATTTTTTATTTCTGGACTGCAAATTTTGCTTCTTATAAGAATCGTACAAGGTAAGTATTATCATTCCCATTTTGTAGATGAGGAAGTTTAGAGAGATAAATTAAATGGCCTATATTAGAATGGCAACAGGAAACAGATGACACACACAAATTAGGTTAAATTGAGAAGAATTTAATGTAAGGGTGGTTTACACAATCAGGAATTAGAAGTCGAATTATCTGGGACTTGTTCCATGAAATATTATTTTTGCTACCCTGAGGCCTGAAGGGCAGAGAAAAAACAGCAGTTATCAGACCCAGAGGGAAAGAGGAGAAAGAGAGAGAGGCAGGCAGCCTGACAGGGATTAATAATGTTAATGGAGTAATCCCTACAGGAAGAAAGAAGATGCTGAAATAAATGTCATAATCTCACTCTCCTCCTGTCCTCTAATTTCTTGCTGATCCTTCTTATTGGACAAACATAAACGGAAGCAGAGGTCTGAAGAACCTATTGAGAAATCCACGTGGGCAGTCTCCTAGGGGCAGAGTGAGGTCGAAAAGCGTGGAGAGTGCACCTGGAGTGGAAAATTGCAAATGTACATTTAGCACCGTGCCTCAAAATCATTGTCTAAGGGGAATCTGGGTCTGGTGACTTTAAAGACTCCATGAAGCATGCATTTTGCCATTGGAGCTTAGAAAGATACTTAGAATATGAGATTGATCTCTAACACCTCTTTTGTAAATGTTTCACAAGAATAATTGACTACATAAAACCTGTCCACATAGTACAGAGGAAATACCTTGCTTATTAGTGACTTAATTAGTCCCAGCGTGGGACAGAAGGCTGGACAATACTCCTCAAGGTGAGAAAAACCATCCTATTCATCCACACATTTGTTTATGGTATTTGCATGCCTGGTGTTCCTTAAGAAGACTGTTCTTTATGACTAGAGAATATTTTGCTTGATAATTTGATCCTGTTTCGAGTAAGGCAAATGCTGTTCGTTTCATTCTTGTGATTGAAGATGGAAGGGTAGTTGCTGCAAGATTGCAGGCAGAAGCAAGGGTAGAGAGACAGTTCCAATACTGTTTACTTCCTTTGTGTTTGTCAATTTTATTTCATAAAATGAAAATGAGTACAGAGTGGGTTTCAACCAAGAAAATAACTTGGTCATACAAGCACCCAGAGAATTTCCAAATTTCTGGTAGGCAATGTGGGCAGTGTGGTCCTGTGAAAAAGAGTGCTTGATTGAGGATCTAGTCCTAGGCTTCCTGCTGAGAGGTATGTCACTGTGATAAAATTATTTAACCTTCCAACGATTCCATTTTCTCAAATCTCAAAATATCAAAATTATGCCAGACCCACTGATCTCAGATGGTAGGGTACTCTAACCGCCACAAATAACACTTTTACCTACAATACATTGAATAAATAGAGAACTCTTTTATTGTTGTTTATAAAGTGTTTTTCTTCTCAAGAAATGCAAATATTTTGCAACCTACCTGGAATAATCAAACATGTGGCTTTGCTTCTTTGAACAAATCCAGTTACCCTTAATAACCTCCCCTCTGAACTCTGTCTTTGAAAGCTGTGCTGGTGAGGGGAAAGGTAGAAAGTTGGCCACAAAGAGCCTTCACCTTGTGTGGCATTCCTGTGTGCTTGCTGTCCTGGAAAGCAAAGGGCTTAGCCGTGGGAAGCCCTCAGGGATCCAACCCAGAGCAAGTGATGTTTGATTTATGGAGTTCCTCCGTGTGAATAATCAGAGGGAGCAAGAGGAGCCTGGCCTGGGTTACAAGATTTATGAAATGCAAAATTCACCAGTGGCCTCTGTGTCTTCCTTCCCTTTTGATGATGGGTTAAGAGCTCAGGTAAGAAGAAATAGAAAAAGAAGAGAGCAGCAGACAAGTTAGGCAGTGATTTATCATGCTTCTGGCCTGAATACAGATGGGTATTTGTGCACAACTCAATGTTTGCAGTGAGGAGAGAAACCCTATGGGAGGAGCAAGTGTGAAAGTAGGACCAAGGTGATGGAGACTACACAGTGGGGATGCCTCCAAGGGGCATTTTGTAGGGAAGAAAGTGACTGTGTTTTCCTTGTCGACTCTGTCTTAATTCCTACACAATTCAGATAAATGGATAGAAGCAGAATTGCCCCAATGCCATTATAAAAGGTCAAAGTAGAAAGATTATTTTTTGTAGCGATTTCGAGTCAAATATATTGAGGGAATCTTTTATTTTGTTTTATTTTTTTTACTTTTATTCTGGTTGAATACGCTGCCTAAACTACTACGCAAGCCCCAAACAACCCAGTGAAATAAACTCTAGCACTTATTTATGTTCCAGGCACAGACTCAGTACCTTCTATTATTTGCTGTTTACCTATTTTTTTTTCCTTCTTGTGTCTTGTTGCATCCCAATTCCAAATACTTGGATGTGTGTGTGTGTGTGTGTGTGTGTGTGTGTGTGTGTGTGTGTTGTTGTTGACATGTGGTTTCCTGGTGTTTGGAGTCTGGCTTCCACATAGGAACATGAAATTATCTCCTCCTCCCATCTTCAACTTCCTTTGTAGCCTGAAGGTAGATTCCTCAATTTCACTCTGGTTCTGTGGATGCCAATCTCTGATCATGGCTAATTTAATGACCTGGCACAATTCTGATTCCACTTATATAAGACATAAGACACATTCATCTTCCAAAATTTTTATGACTTATTCCTTTATGGATTTTTAAATTTTATTTACCTTATTTGGAAAAACAATTCAGAGAACATGTCTTAATCAGCTTGTGCTGCTATAACAAAATAACATATGCTGGGTGGCTTAAAAAATAGAATTTATTTTTTACATTTCTGGATTCTAGAAGTCTGAAATCAAGGTGCCAGCAGATCCAGTGTCTGGTGAGAACCTGCTTCCTAATTTGCCAATGGCGGTCTTTTTCTTATTAATATATCTTCACATGGAGGAGAGCAAAGGCATAAGAAGCAAGATCTCCTGAGGGTGACCTAATTACCTCCCAAAGGCACCACCTCCTAATAGCATCACATTACAAGTTAGAACTTCAACATATAAATTTTGAAGGGATGCAAACATTCAGTCTATAGCACCTCATAACTTTCATTTTCCTGAGGAAAGAAATGTAGCTGTGATATAGTTGTTTGGGATATTGTTGTAATGTGTTTCTAAGAAATTTTCCATATGGTTATTTTGCCTTAGATTTCATGGAACCTCAGCCTTGAAGAGATGCTTGCTGTTTCTTCAGTGAAAGAACTGCAGAAGGATAACAGAAAAGCAGCAACAACGGCTACTTGTTCAATCAACACCTACCGGGTAGGCCAGGCACTTAGTGTTCATATATATATATATATGTATATATGTATATATATGTTGATGTGTAATTTCTGAAATTTTCCCAAAGAATAACTCAGAAATTTATTTTGAGGAAACATAGCAAACAATTTATGCAATAAGAGGGAGATCAATCATGTATAGATTGTCTCCGCAATCAAAGGCAAAGGCAGGGCTTATAAATATTTCAGCTATGGAATGCACATGATTTGTTTGAGTCTGTGCAATGGTGACCAGAAGATAATCTAGCCTTTACACCATTTTCTTTACTGTGATTTTTTGTTCTCTATTTGGTCAACCTTAGTTACCAGAGGAGTTTAAGAGCTGCCAAGAGGACTTCAGTCTCTTTTTGATGCAGTATCATCAACTGAATGTTGGCTCAAGATAATGAATAGCTAAAAAGTCTTTATGCACAATTCCCTGTCCATGATGGAGTGATTCCTTTGTCTTTAGTGAATTAAAAAAAATGTTGATTATCAATTACATGCCAAGACTGTGAAAAAATCATTCAAGAAGAGGCATAAGGGAGAAAATCTTCTTTTGAAGAACAGGTAGGAAAACATGGTCGGGTTAATTGCCAATAGTATCTAACTTCCTAAATGTAGATTTTTGCCCCAGGCACCAACATGGGACATCAGCATTTTTTTTTCTTTCTTCAAAGTAATTGCATCCCTATTACCCAATAACCAACTTTCACTCAAACTTTATTTCTGAGAACTAATAATAATTAGAGATAGAGATAGATGAAGAAAGAGAGGAATGAAGAAGAAAGAAGATTTTAAAAGGAAAGAAAAAAAGAAAGCGAGGAGGAAGAAAAAGCAGGAAAGAAAGAAAGAAAGAGGAAAAAGAATAAATAAATAAATTATACATCATCTCCTACATTTACACTCTATCATTTTTCAAATGAGGCCACATTATCTTAACCATTCACCAAATTGCCACCATGGAACTTTGCTTTAACAGCACCCCCTTGCCTGTTTTTGTGGGTCTTCACAAAAAAAGGCCATATCTATATCATGTCCATATGTTTTCATAAATCATCCTCTGTATAAAAGTCCACATGAAATATAACATTTAAAATTTAGTATTGGGAATTTTATTTCTTTGCCCCTGAAATTGGCCAAAATTACACTTTATAATATAGTTATTTTTCTTATTGGGAAACTCTGAGATATAGTTGATGATGCTGTACTGGCTTTCATGTTTGGCCTATTTATTTTCCTATTCTTTCCAGGATTTTTTTCTTTTTATATTCTTAATTTTTTAAACCACCTTCTATATATTCTGTTATGAGCTACCTCTGATTATTTCTGTAAAGATAAAATGGATAGATGATAGGTAGGTAGATAGATAAATGGATAGATAAATAGATAGATACTTGATTATTGTTGTCAATATTCAATTCCTGAAAATCAGACATTTTGCATGCAAACAGCAACAAGAAGCCAATTTTCCCTTATTTTAAAATTATGTAGCCAAAATTATGTCTTACACATCAACCCCAAATCACAACCATTTTCCTAAAATGTAGCTAAAACAACCTATCCATATATAAGCCTCAAACTATATCATTAGGATATAAAAATACTGAAAATATCACTTTCTGATCACTAATCAATTCATAATATTAAAATTTCCTTTTCGTGCCGTGACATCTTTTCTCCCATCTTACTTGTTTTTCTCCTTCACGTGATTTTTTTTCTCCACTCTTTTCCTTAACAAAACATTAACTTTTGGGCAGAATCATTGAGCATCATCAGGCGAAAACAAGTGCTATACCTAAAAGGCCCTGTGGAAATCCATTCAGGACAAGGTCACCATGGGAGAAAATGGCTCATACTGAGTATGACGCTGTGATGCCTCTCTTAGCATCAGCAACATTGAGATACACCTCTCCTTTTTTGATGATCAGAGTGCTTTTCAAAAGGTCTGCCCACGATTCTGACTTTCAAATAGTTGTATCCGGAATGTAGCTCATAACTGTTACTACACGTTTTTTTATTGCATATTGTTTTCTCAAATGTATTTAGAACTGGGCATATATTAATACATATAAATTTTTCCTAGGTATATTGACTGAAAAAATGTTGTGTCTAGAGATAAATACATCCCATAAAGTTAGGCATTAAAAACTAACAAGAATTCTAAAAAAAAAAATCAATGGAGAGAATTTTGCACACCATGCCTTTATAATGTGATGCAGTTTTCAGAACTGTGGTAAAGATTATTTTACTGGAATGTTCTGTGGTGGGGATGAAGAATGTAAATAAATGTTGTACTTAGTTTTGGCCACTCAGCTCAAACAAAACAAAAAACGGGGAAGGGAAGCATCTAATGCCAGAATAAAAAAGTCTTTTTAGAATTACCTTATATCATTAGAGTGTGTAGATGTCATTGGCCTTTCAATATGTTAGAGAGTAATCTGCTTATTGTACTTTTTTTTATGATTACCCTCTATTTATAGCAAGTAGTGGTGGTTTTCCATTTACTGTGAGTTTTCATCTTAAATGCACATTTTTTTAAATTAGGTAAAATAATCTAAATGGCATGATAATGAGTCAAAAATTATGAATATACTTTGTGAAGAACTGAAGTTTGCTAGTTGTTAGTGTTGTCTTCTGCTAACTCCTGAGTGATTTTGATGAGGCTATTTAACCTTTTGATTCTTATTTTCTTATCCATAAAATATGGATAGTTATACTCAACTTGGGATATTTTTTAAAGATAAGTGTATTAATTATGTTTTTCCCCAAACCAGGCAATGACACAATGACTTGAGAATTATTATTGGAAATGAAAGTAAGAGACTGTCATCCCAACAGAGGATGGGAGGTTGGGACACTTTTGCACATTCTTCTGTTCCCCAGGAATTTTAACTCTTCCTCTATGTTGAGTTTGCACTGTCATACAACTGAGTAAGCTCCTTAAGATGCCATTAAAAACTCTCTGGTAAGAGATACACAGATGCATGCACCAGAGGTAGGGCACAGTCATCTTTCCAGAAATCGTTCATCACAGATGCAAGTAAACTCAGATGTCAGGCAAGAGGATGGGGCAGTGCATCAACAGTGCCAGATATCGGCATGTATCTCTCTCCTATCTTCTTGTACCCGTACTGATTCCACTCTTGCACTGAAGCTTCAATGTGGTGGCCAAACACAAACTATAAAAAGGTTTTTAAATATTAATAACAATGATAAAGGATAAACTCCCCCCTCCTTCACCTGGTCCCAAGGCCATAATTTATATCCATCAACTCCCTCCATTATTATCTATTCTACACTCCCCTCACCTATGGCCAGTATTATCACTAGCCTAATTTGCTTTCCTGGTGGGGTGGCCTAAACCTTCAATTTCGAGCGTTTGATCCCCAGTTTATAATGTTTGTATCAGGCTGTGGTTGCTACATTCTCATTTACAGCTATCACTGGACATGGAAACATCAAGAAGCACCCCAGAGAGTGTCCTGAATTGCAGTCATATACCTCCATGCCCTCGGTATGTAGCAGTTACTTCAGTTATTCATGCAAATAAAGTTTGATTATCTTTTTGAAGTATGGTATCTCCTGCCTTTCTTGCTCTATTGACATGAGCAGTCTAAAACACCTAGGAAGCAGTAATAGTTTTTGGTTCGGTAAACTCTTATCTCCTGGGCAAATGACCTTTTAATTCAGCAATGACTATCTTTGTGGATCTGTTAGTTTCCTAAGGCTGCCATAAAGAAGTACCACAAACTGGGTGGTGTACAACAACTAAAATCTATTCTATCATAGTACTGGAGGCTAGAAGTTCAAAATCAAGGTTTTGGCAGGGCCATCCTCTCCTGAATACTCTAGGAGGGAATCTGTTCCACACCTTTCTCTTGGCTTCTGGTATTGCTGGCAATCCTTGGGATTTCTTGACTTCCATCTGCATAATACCAATCTGCATCTCTCATCACATTGTTCTGTCTTTGTATGTGTCTGTCTTCTTCTCTTCTTATAAGGACATTAATCATGTTGAATTAGGCTCTATCCTAATGACTTTATTTTAACTTGATTCCATCTATAAACACCCTACTTCTAAATAAGGTCTCATTTACAGGTACGGGTGAGGGGCTAAGATTTCAACATATCTTTTTGGGAGACTCAATTCAATCGGTAAGAAAGGAAAAATTTTTCCAGGTTGGTCACTGAGAATGACAATGAAAGGAGCCAACACTGCTTTTACCTCTTAATGGCTGTTGTTTCAAAGTATATACTATATTCTAGACGACAGTGTTCTAACCCTTCAGGGTATTATCTCCATGATGGCTTGATAGCTGAGTTTTTAGGAGGCCACTCAAATATTCATTCAGGATAACAGTGTTTGAATGATCCTGTATATCCTATCAATTCCATGGTCGTGTGCCTATTATTATACCTTCTTAATCATAAAATTATTCCTGTAGTCTAAGGCAATGTTAGGTGGTATTCTACGGCAGCAATTAAAGTACTCCATGAGTCTTCAGATGGTTCTGCTGACCCAGGAAATGTGGACAAGGAAGGAAAGCTCATCTCCAAAATAAACAGCAATTCCTGTAGAGCAACAACTCCAGAATTGATGGGGCCCAAAGTAAACAACTTTGCCAAGGGGTTGGTTGGTTTCCTCAAGGAATACTACATTAAAAGGATCAGCATATATATTTGCTGCTAACATGCCAACAGTAACAGTTGCTAGATTAGTCTCACTGGGAGGAAGTTTGTGCTAATGAGTACTAAAATAGTCTCTATTCTTGCTGCCATGGCTGGTTCATTTGCTTGCCCATTGTGCATACTAGGGTATCCACAGAAAGAGACTGGGTAACCACCTCTGGATGAGCCATTCTACTCATCTTTTCTTTGGTACTTCATCCGAAGTAGATCTTTCTGATGGGCTTTAAAACATGATTTGCATAATCTGAGCTCACCCTCAAAAGCTCATCTTTATACCTTTTCCCCAAACTTTCTTATCTCAAATCTTCTTGTCTTGCTCTTTCCAGACCCTTCCCTACCATATGAACCATTCTTTACTCCCAATGGCATGTATACCCCCTTGTTTTTTTTTTTCACATATCATATGTGATTTAATTAATTCATTAAACTTACATTAAACATTTAATTTGTACAGAATACTAGACATTTTCATACATTTCTGGTGATGCTTTTTCTTAAATTTCCTTGGAAAATTTACTTGGTAGCAGTTCAGAATATTTGGACATTTTCTCTAATGTTAAAAAATAATTTGACTTTAAATCACATACATAGATACATCTGTCAAATAAAAGATCAAATGGATCATTTTTTTTGGTAAATTGAACATAGTTTAAGAAATTCACAGACTATATAACATATTTTGAAATATTTAAGGTTGAGTTTTTAACTTAAATTACATATTTTCCCTGTAATTACACAGGTTTAGATTATAAGTGATAAACTAATTTGAAAAGGCAATGCCTGATTTAAAAATAATCTAATAAAAACAATATATTTTATAATTATGTAAATTATTAAACTAGGTTAATTGAGATATTTCCATCAAATGTTTCTAAATGCCTGACATAAAACTCCCAAAATGATTTTAATTTTGGTGCTTTAGACTTGGAATTGATAGGTTTATTAGTTGGAAAAGAAATTTTAATATCCAGATATAACATTTTTTTTAACATGGCATAGTCTTTTTTTAATTTTTTTTTTTAAATTTCAGCATATTATGGGGGTACAAATGTTTAGGTTACATATATTGCCTTTACACCACCTGAGTCAGAACTTCAAGCATGTCCATCCCCAGACAGTGTGCACTGCAACCATTAGGTATGAATATACCCATCCTCTCCCCACTCTCCCACCTGCCTGACACCTGATGAATGTTACTGCTATATGTGCACATAAGTGTTGATCAAGTAATACCAATTTGATGGTGAGTACATGTGCTGCTTGTTTTTCCATTTTTATGATACTTCATTCAGTAGAATGGGCTCCAGCTCTATCCAGGTAATACAAGAGGTGCTAGATCACCATTGTTTTTTGTGGTTGAGTAGAACTCCATGGTATACATATACCACATTTTATTAATCCACTCATGTATTGATGGGTACTTGGGTTGTTTCCACATCTTTGCAATTGTGAATTGTGCTGCTATAAACATTCGAGTGCAAGATGTCTTTTTTATAGAATGTCTATTTTCCCTTTGGGTAGATGCCCAGTAGTGGGATTGCTGGATCAAATGGTAGTTTTACTTGTAGCTCTTTGAGGCATCTCCACATTACTTTCCACAGAGATTATATTAGCTTGCAGTCCCACCAGCAGTGTATGAGTGTTCCTATCTCTCCACATCCACGCCAGCATTTATTATTTGGGGACTTTTTGATAAAAGCCATTCTCACTGGAGTTAAGTGATATCTCATCGTGGGTTTTGATTTGCATTTCCCTGGCAATTAGAGTTTGTTGAGCAATTTTTCATATGTTTGTTGGCCATTAGTCTGTCTTCTTCTGATAAGTTTCTATTCAGGCCCTTTTCCCACTTGTTAATGGAGTTATTTGATTATTTCTTGCTGAGTTTCCTGAGTTCTATATAGATTCTAGTTATCAGACCTTTATCAGATGTGCAACATGCGAATATTTTCTCCCATTCTATAGGTTTTCTGTTTGCTCTAATGATAGTTTTCTTGGCTGTGCAGAAGCTTTTTAATTTGATCAGGTCCCATTTATTTATTCTTGTTGTTGCTGTGATTGCCTTTGGGGTCTTCTTCATAAATTCTTTCTCTTGGTTGGTCTTAGGTGACTCCCACAAATCCATAGTGTGAGCTAAGGGAGAGGTGTTGTTATAGGTAGGTGATATGGGCATGTGGGCTATGTGCCATGTAACTTCCTTTTGCCTCTGCTCTGCTCAGTTCTAATGCCATATTTGCTACTTCAGTCACATGATGTATTGCTCCTGTACTCATCTAACTTTATGAATTGGTGATTCTGACAATATCCAACACATGGCATATAGCTGCATTTTCACAGCAATTTTATTTTCCATGGGGTAGCACTTTGTCTCTACTAAGGCCTAGTAGCATTCCAGGAGCAGGATTTTAAATGTTGAGTAATGTTCTGCTGAAAAAAAAAAAAGGCATGGTCTCACTCCAGAACATTGGGGACCTTCGCTGTTATTTTCCTATTACACTGGAAAGACTCCACTTGCCGTCCTTATCTACCACAGCACTCTACCATCAATGGATCTCCCATGGACTGAGCTGTGGGACATGTACTACAGCCTATGTCTGATGCAGAATCCTTTTTTTGCTTTGGAAAACACTCTGCCTCTGAAATGCAAAACCGAGCACTACGCATCTTCCTTAATGGTAGAAGAATCAAAGTACAGTAATTTTTGTATTACTTTCAAAAGAATGTTCTAGTATACTTTAGACAGTATTATACTTGTTTTAGTCTATTTTCTGCTTCTATAACAGATTATTACAGCCTGGGTGATTTATTAAGGGTAGAAGTTTATTTGGCTCACAATTCTGGAGGCTGGGAAGTCCATGAAGATGGTACCAGCACCTGGCAAGAGTCATCTCATGACAGAAGGGCAGAGGATGGGAGTGAGCACACAAAAGAGAGAGTAAATGGGGGCCAGACTTATCCTTTTGTAATGAGCCCACTCCCATGATAACTAACCCTCTCCCATGATAATGACATTAATCCATTCATGAGGGCAGAGCTCTCATGACCTAATCCCTTCTGAAAGGTCCCACTTCTCAACACTGTTGCATTGGGGATTTAAGTTTTGAACACACGAACTTTTGGGGGACACATTCAAACCATAACAACTCCTACATGCTTCACCAATATATCAGTCCCTTTAATCTCTCTGAGGTATATATTCCACTCTCTTACATATATGCTTTAACAGGGCTTCTTAAGTATTTGCTATTTCGTTTTTTTGTTCTGTTTTGTTTTGTCTTGTGGTTTTTTTTTTCCCTGAGTTCTAATACTATGATATTTCAGATTAAGTTATCATGAAAAGAGATTCTGAGACTGGAATTAGGGTGTAGGAGATTTACTAGGGAGTGCTCTTTGGAACAACACCATAGAAAGGAAATGAAGAAGGCTGATTGGTCAGAAGATGATGAACTGAGTGATAGTTTGATAAGTAATAAAACTCTGGAGCTGGAATAAACCTTATTCTCTAGAATTTTCTTGAAGTGAGGTGAGTCAGTAAGGCCTTTACACTCCAACATTGTTCTGTCTTTGGAGACAGACCACCCAGGAAGAGGGCATAAATCAGGCCAAGGCAGCTCTCTGCAGCAGGGCAGTCCCCAAGGGGACTATGAGCTGAAGGGTACTTGTTGGCAGCACTCCCTGGAATGGGAAAAATAAGTCTTTAATTCCTACAGGAAGATTTGGTCCATTTTTATAGTATTCATCTCATTAATATAGAGCACCCAGCATGATGTTCTTCAGACTACCAAGGAAATCTGAGTTCCTTTGGACATTAAGAGAGAGCTGGACAGTTAACATAGCCATTGTGCAAATGAGTAAATGTGAAATGCTGAGATTTCCAAGTGAATGAAAGCTTGTTTTGATCCTCTTTCCTTTTGGGGATTGAAAATAACACATCTGTCAGATCCATGACCCCATACCTAGTGCCAGAGCTTATTTTGATCTGTTCTATTAAAGATATTATATCCAGCAGTATAGATGTGATTGAAGCTACCATTCAGTTATTTTTAAATGATGGTGGCCTTAATCTGCCATGATTCATATATTTCTTGCAGAGGCCATTCCAATGAAGCAAATGGGGTATGTTTAGGACACCCAATTCCCAATCAAATATTTTAGAGTAGCACTAATCTCTGTAAGTTCACCTGTGATACATATTGCTTCTGATTTACTCGCTTGGCCAGTAGGGTGGTTTCAGAGGCTTTCATTTGGTCTTCCCACCAATTTATATGCCTGAGTACTAGATTGAAAATAAAAGAGAAGTTATATGGGCTCATTGGGCCCACTCTGAGACAGACCTGAGGCAGCATTTTACGTGTCATCTGGGATCTATACATTTCCACTCTAACAGGGAGTTATGCTCGCATTGCAGATCTCCTGGTTGTCACTTATCAGATCAGCCCCCGTTTCTCACAACCTCAAAATGATAAAAATGTTCCCTTTACCCCAGTGTACATTTATACTGAAGAATGTCCATGGGGCTCCTTGGGCATGGTTTGGGAGAATATTTACTATATATACTTGTAGTGTCATTGTAAAGTCCTCACTTAAGAAAACTCACCTTTTCTTCAAAACATGAGCTCTGGGTTTCAAAATGGCACAGATCTGGAAAATGGGCGAGAGATCATGATTTTCCATTGCTGTGACTGATGTCAAACTTCTATTCCCCAGCTCATGATACAAGCCCAGCAGTCCATTGTTGTCTGTCCATCTATTTCATCTCTAGGAGCAGCTTATTAGCTATTGTAATACTTCCTCGAGTCTCAATACCCTCTCGTTTCCACTCCTGCCTTACTGCCTCTTATAGTAATTATATGCGCCTTGCCTCAGAAGGTTAAATGCTACCACCTTGCCTCTATTCTCCCTGAATCCTACCATCCCCACTGGTACTAGTGAACCCAGAGCCACAGAAGCATCTTCTATTATTAATCCTGGTCTACAAAGGACAGTCACCACTGCACTTCTCAATGAAGACCTTACCCCCTCCCTTCCTAGTGCATTCTCATTGTTTTAATAAATGGAGTTATCTCTAGATCCTCCCAGGGAACATCATTAGCTGATAGGTCTTCTGTTTCATGTAATAAATCTATTCTAATGGTCCCCTTTCTGATCCCTTCTTAAATTCTATCCCAAGGTATTTCTGGCATGTAAACCTCATTTACTGCAGGTCACTGTCATAGTCAAACTATGGGAGCCATCCCATTTAATGTTCGAACCAGCTCCAAGTGTCCTTGCCAGGATGTTGAATCATGGCCACAGCACAGTCCTCCCATCCAGCCTCATAATCTACACCTCCTGGCTCAACAGCTTTAGTTTCCACTCCCACAAATGTCTCACTAGTCTTTGTTGATAAATATTATCCAAATCGTGTATTTCTTTGGGTAAATAAGAAATTTTCTGCCAGAGCAAGAATTTAAGTTTCCGTTTGTGTTATTCTGAGACCTGATTCTCAGTATTAGTCTAGAGGCAATGAGGGGAAGCATGGATGGACACTGAGGGAGTCATGTATCATTTTGTGAGACTGCACCTCATGTGAGCCTGTTACATGTTCCTAATCTGGCTTTCACTTTAGCATAGGAGAACTGATAGTGTATTGTCTTCTTTTTAGCTCTGCTACTCTTACGATTAAATTCTTGACCTGACACTCCTGCTAAAGGGAATGGGGTCCCTTTAAATTCCGACATACGTGCCTCTTTGTTTTCACAGAGTACTTGGAGTTAGTAGTTGACTGGCTTATGTTTGCTATATCTTTCTTCAGCATTCTAGGATGGTTAACAAAAGTCAGTTTTTTATTAAACTATATGTATGTGTGTGTGTCTACACACGCTTACTATATATATACACACACACACATATATACATACATATATACATATATAAAATATAATTATCATTTCCCTAATCTCATTCAAGAATTAGTGTTATTGCATAAACCAATGCATCTCTTTCTAACTGTACCTAATCCTTAAATAACCAAAAATGGGAGTTTTAGTAATTACGATATCACAGCTTTCCAGATATCACCACCCCACCTACCATCAGAAATGGGGTCCATCGATCAGTGAGTGATTCACGTCCAGTATTCCTTCCTAAGAGTTTGGCTTCAAGGACCTCTTTAGTACCAAGTGTCAAAGTTTGAGCTCTCCTAAAGGCAGATCCTGAAGTAAGGACATGGACACATATAGTTTATTTCTGAGATGATGCTATTAAGCGTACGTGTGAGAGTGGAGTGAGAGAGGAAAGTATTAAAGCCCATAAAATATGTATTAGTGTATGAATGTATTAATTACTTACTGCTGTGTAACAAATTACCCCACACTTAGTGATTTAAAAGAGTAGTAAACATTTATTCTGTCTTGTAGGATTCTATTGGTCTGGAATTGAGAGTAAATTGGTGGTTTCAGGTGGTTCTGGCTCTGAAGTTCTGTGAGTTTAAATCAAGATCTAGGCCAGGGATACAGTCATCTGAATGATTGACTGAGGGTGTCGTGTCTGTCTCTGAGATAGCTTAGCAACATGGTTGGTATGTTGATGCTGGATGTTAGGAGGAAGTCTCAGTTCCTCCTTATATAATATGTACCTCTCCATAGGGCTAATTGAATATTTTCATTGCATGGCAACTGACTTTCCATAAAGCAAGTGATCCAAGAGGGGCCAAAGCTGAAGCCTCAATATCTTTTAGAACATATCCTCAGAAGTCACACAATGTCACTTGCATAGTATCCTGTTGATTACACAGATCAGCCCTAATCAATATGGGAGGGAAATATAGAGGGCTTATTTACCAGGAGCCAGGGATCATTGTGAGCCCTCTTTTAGGCTAGCCGCCATAGCAGGTTATGTATCCCTACAGGAAACTTTGCCTAAATTCTGCTGAGCAATTCTGAGAAACTGCATCATATATCAATTCCAGGACTGCTGGGACGTTGGTGTGTTTACCTACAATCTCCCATTTCTCATTGGTTAGCTGGCCCTAGGGCTTTAACTTGCCCACATTTCTGGGTTGCTCTCATGAGCAGTGGAGACTTTACAGGTAGAAAGGCAGAGAGGTGCATGTTCTTGAGGTGGGGAGATGTCAGCATCTTGAAAACTGTCTACCATCACTTCTGGAAAAGCAACAGTGGGCTTAGGGGATTTGAGATGGGGCATCAACAGCATCTGAGAGAATAAATGTGAAATACCTGGAACTGAAAAAACAGTACGTTATTATTATTATTATAAGTGATTATTATTATCTGTGCTAGCTTCATTCTATAAAACTACCATGAATATTGAATTAGCAAATATTGAATCATTGCTCCTAGGAAATATACAGTATCAGAGTCCTGAAAGCTTTAGCTCACATTTTTGTTAACTGATCGGTATAGAACCTTATTTTATGTGTCTCTGTTGAAAGATACTTTATTTAATATTATTGTTGATTCATTAACATTGGACTTATGGCCAACATTTCCATAACTCATGCCTGAATAAAGCTTATCTAATACACACAAATTTCCTGTAAGGTATTACACAGCCTTCTTGCACTTAGGTACACTAGACAGTAATCCGTCACTATGCTTGGGAGGGAGGGGGATTTAAATAATAAAATCACCAAAAAATAGCACAAAAATGTGAAAACCATGGAACTAAGTAAAGCATGCAAAGGACACTTGCTTACACTATGAAAACTGAAGCAAAAGGGCAGAGCATCACCTTGTTGGACCTCAGCTGGGAATATGCACATGGGGCTATTCTGTGCTTACTTTGCTATCTGCGTCCATGAATGTCCATGAAAGCACTGTAAATATTGACTTGGGTGTTACAAATAAAATTTAGCAAATAAAATAATTCACAAATGCAGAAGTTATAAATAATGAAGATCAACTGTATCATTAGATACTTTGCCATGTTAGCCATATTTAGATGGCCCTGACTATAGGGATCAATAATAACTGCTACTTATTAATTGCTCACTGTAAGCTAATCACTGTTCTCATTGCTTTATCTGTATTTTACTCTTGAAATTTTGTGAAGTGAGTACTATCTTATCTTCACTTTCAGATGTGGTAACTGGCAGAGGGAAGTTAAGTAATTTGAACTAAGTTACACAGAGAATGAATGGAAAGCTAGATTTTAAACATGTACAGTAAAGCATCATATCAGTATAGTGAATGCTGCACTGTGCCACCTGGTGTTACCAACTGATAGCCCACAGCTGGGTAGTCCCTTTGCAGGCAGTACTAAGCACCAAGGGGAGATGCCTTGCCCAAGGTTACGTGCCCTTTCCAGAGGCTATTTGCAGCCAAGGACTGGTTCTAGTGGGATATAAAGGCCCAGCTCTCTTACCTCAAAAAAAGATATGGTGAACTTTCCAGACACCCCCTCCATGTGATTGGCTGAGGCCTCTGTTGCAACCACATCAAAGTCCAACTTCTCTGCCCAATCCCACTTCTCTGACTTCCTTATTGGTGTTGTTCTTGAAAACACTCCCCAAGAAATGGCCTGTATGCAAAGATCTCCATTTCAGTGTCTGCTTCCTGGGAACCCAATCTATGACAGTTCAAATGGAGAACACATCTCTTTCCGCTTAGTACCTCAATGAGTAGATTATTTACTAATTTTATGAAAGTGAAGCTTAAAACTATCCTGGAAATTAACGTGTCTATTTCTGTCCAGACATAAATGTTTTTCAACATTTAAAATGGTTTTGCGCATCTTTAAATGATGCTCTCAGATGCTTTGTATATTCGAGTCACTGTTATGATTCTGTCGTCCAGGTCTCCCAAACCTAGCATATCATCAATACTTGAGTCTGGCATTTGAGGTTGTCTAATGGAGGGCAACGTTGTTTAGCTGTTCATCCTGGGAGTGATCAGTGCAAAGGTGCATATTTTCACAAGAGGCAGTTAGTTTCTGCAGTTTAGCGTGTTTCTGTTTATTCAGTCAATTTGCATTCTTTGTTCGAACAATCTCTATTCTTTCTCTTGGCAGGGGATTTTTTTCTGTGTACTTCTGTACTATAACTTCAGCAGTGAAAAGCCAAGCTCAATACCACAAGCAAAAGCCTTTTGAATAGAAAAGCTTCCCCTGTCCTGCCACTGATAAGAACTGTCCCATCGTTGAGAGAATTTGGTCAAGACCTGGGAAATGACCTGAGAAGTAATGTACACTTAAAATAAGTGTTAGCTAAGAGAAGTCCATGACTACCATAGTCTTCGCTTGTGTAACTTCTGATATCCTGGAAATTATTTTACTTTCCTCTTGGATGCCTGATTTCTGGGCATTTTATGATTATCTCCTCAGCTCCTGTCCCCAAGGGGTTAGGCTTATCTACCAGAATATGATGGATAGAAGACTTCCTTATTTACCACTGCTAGACAATGAGGATTATTCTTGCCTTGAGGTCAAGTTGAAACTTAAAAATGGGCTTAAAAATGCAGTAGCAGGAAGATTTCTGCTCTCTGATTCCTTTGCTTTCTGCTCACTAAACAGCAGTTCCTCTCTTTAACAAATCTTTGCATTTTCATGCACCCTAATGTATCTGTATTAGTTAAAGCAAGTGCTGCTTTATTATACCATGTTTTGTGATGCAGCAAAAATGTTTCTTTTTAATGTTCTAGCCCTATTAGCAGCCATTTTAAGGAAGCTCTGTGTTCAATATAAGCAGATACTTTTAGAGCTATATGAACAATATCTGTCTTTCATCTATATTTCATTTTACTACCGCTCTTAAAATTTTGTACTTAATTGTTCTCGGATAATATCCAGAACAGGGTCAAAAGACAGGTTGTTTTTTCATGCCACCCACATGCATGGCAAACATTGTGGGAAATAATTGCAAACCCAATGGGGAAATCATTAGCATATCCATATTAATTTTTTACAAGATCATAAAACTTGGATAAAGTATATCTCTTTAGGGTATCATGCAATAGGAGAACCAAGTGGGCTAAGAGCAAGGAGCAATTGAAGGGTATGATGTTTTATTTATTTGTTTTCTGTGTGTGTGTGTGTGTGTTTGCATGTATGTGTTTTCTCAATGTTTTAAATTTTATATTTGACCCTGGGCTACTTGATTAACCCAATTTCCAGATAAATTCTGAATTTCCCATCATGATTGTTATTGACACATAACAAAGATGCGGAATAAAGATTTTTAGAAGCTTAGATTTGAAATGGATTTTATAAATTCACCTTTGCAACTTAAAAGGTACAAAACTGAGTTTCAGAGACTTTAAGCAATCTACAGAGTGTCACTGTGGCAAAGCCAGGCCCAGTAACATGTTTCCCATTCTCAGCTAAGGGTTTGTCATGCTATATCACCATTTTGTATAAAAAGAAAGATAGTAATCCCAACCCTTCCATTTCGTGACCTCTCTGAAACACATGCTGAGAAAAGAAAATTCTAGAACAAAATGTCCTAGGGTTATCATGAACCCCTCAACTTAGAGTTCCTGAAATGCAGCATTGGTTTTATTTGGAGTTTTCTCAGGAGGCTTATCTGATACTGTAAATTGTTTTTGCATGATTATATCTTCACTTACCTTCCTGGTGTGTAGAGTATATAAACTAATCCTAAACATGGGAGGATCTGTATTAAAACGGTAACACAGGGCACTTTCTCTCTAGCTATTTTTCAGGGAAGATAACCTTGAACAATGTGTCATCCACTATTTAACAAAAATTAAGTTGAGAGAAATATAGAGAGTTGAATAATGAACAGTGTGTATATTCCTCATGTATCTTTGAATTAAGCAATGAGAGTGAGGTGAGAATCTGGATGGCCAGGATTTTATGAGATGCAGAAAGTTTAAATAATTATTGTGGAAAGCAGACAAGATTTGTTGGCCAGGAAAATAATCTGATTGCAAGCACGTGTTGGGACCTCTTTGAATTTTAAGATCATGAATATATTGTAGCATCAACTTGCGAAGAAGTGTTTGGCAAGAGTGTTTTTGATAAGGGCTGGTGACTAGAATCTGCATAGAACTCAGGAAAATTAACAAGAAAAAAATCAAACAACCCCATTAAAAAGTGGGCAAAGAACATGAACAGAAACTTTTCAAAAGAAGACAGACTAATGTCCAACAAACATATGAAAAAATGCTCAACATCTCTAATCATTAGGGAAATGCAAATCAAAACCACGATGATATATCACTTCTCTCTAGTGAGAATGGCTTTTACCAAAAAGACACAAAACAGCAAATGCTGGCATGGATGTGGAGAGATAAGAACACTCATACACTGCTGGTGGGACTGCAAATTATACAACCTCTATGAAAAATAATATGGAGATACCTCAAAGAACTAAAAGTAGAACTACCATTTGATCCAGCAATCCCACTACTAGGTACTTACCCAAAGGAACAAAAGACATTCTGTAATAAAGGCATCTGCACTCGAATGTTTATAGCAGCACAATTCACAATTGCAAAGATGTGGAAACAACCCAAGTGCCCATCAATAAATGTGGTATATGTGGTATATAAATGTGGTAAATGTATACCATGGAGTACTACTCAGCTATAAAAAAACAATGGTGAACTAATAACTCTTGTATTATCCTGGATGAAGCTGGAGCCCATTCTTCCAAGTGAAGTATCACAAGAATGGGGAAAGAAAGCACCGTATGTACTCACCATTACATTGGTACTAATTGATTAACACTTATGTGCACATATGGAAGTAATATTCATCAGGTGTTGGGCAGGTGTAGGAGAGGGGATGGGTGAATTCACACCTAATGGGTGTGATGCACACTTTCTGGGGGATGGACACACTTGTAGTTCTGACTCAGGTGGGTGGTGGAAAGGCAATATATGTAACCAAAGTGTTTGTACCCCCGTAACATTCTGAAATAATAAATAAATAAATAAATAAATAAAGTTCTATAAATAAAAAAAAAAAATTAAAAAGGAGTTTTTGCAAAATGGTGAACCAAAGAACCTAAACCATAAACTGAGAAAATTAGTGGAAGGGGAAGGTTATTGGATTGGGAAAAAGTAAAGAGCCCTATTAGTCTAGAAGTAAAGAGGTCAAAGAACTGTAGTAGACAAGGGTTGACTAAGCAAGCCGGCATAAAAGGGGGCTATGAACGTAGGGATTGGATTAAAGAGGTTAAGAGGAGATTTTAAATGATGAATTAAGAAGGGCTTTTTGTACTAAGCAGATAAAAAGATGATGCTATTTGGAATACAGAGAGAAATGGAATTAGTGATTTTGAAGATAAAGTTGTTTCAGGTGAGTTCAAGGATTTGACTCTGAGAATGGGTGGCTGAGGTATCATGTTAGCGAAGGTCATTGCAGTTGAGGAGATCCGTAAAGTTGAGGCCAGTGGTCTGGATGGGTTTACCCATGAATGACAATAAAGGCAGAAATGAAGAGTTTTCAAAGTGCCAGAGTCTTTGATTCAAAAGAGAGAAGAGCAGGACTACTGAGAATGACAGAAGTAGGAGAGGGAACAAAGCGCTAAATGGCAATAACTTTGAAAGAGCATAATTTTTATGAGAGTAGGGAACAGTGAGTTTCAGAGACTGACTTACTAATCCCTTTTCTTCTTCTTGGCTGCATAGGAAGACAACAGTTCTCATTCTCCCTTGCAATTAGATGGAGGCTCTGTAACTGAGATCTGGCTGTTGGTATAATATGCCAAAAGAAGTGATTTTGTCAGTCTTTTAATAAAATTGTTAAATAGCCAGTGTATCTTCCCTTTGCTTTCCTTCCCTCCATCTGCCTCAGCTGGTGCTTTCCAGAGTGAACTTGAGACTGTGAGATGTAAGGACTTTAAGATGGAAATTGACTGTCTCTGAGTTACTTCTCAGAGAAGAAATGCTCAAACTGCACTTATTGGACTGGCAGTGATATAAAAATAAGGTGCCTCCCAAAGGGAGGAGCCCAGGGCCGATGAAGACCAGTGGACAGGAAAATTTATCCCAGAGAGCCAGAATCATAAACCCTCGTGTAGAAACCTCCACTGTGTCTGCTCAGTGACATTTCAGAATTGTTTGAGCCAGTGGCTGTGATGAGTTTTTTATTCTTCACCCTTCCAAATTGGAGTATTACTGTTGCTATCCTGTCCGTTTCACTACCACATATGGCCTGTGCATTTGTGTGGGTGGGGAGGGAGATAACATCATTTTAGTCCGGAGGTACAGGACCAGGATGAGCCAGATCTGAACATGACAAAGATGTCTGGGCATCATTCACTGATCCCAGAAATTTGGCTAAATGGAAACTCTGCATTGTTCTCTATGCTGAGGAGCTGAGAATTTCATTTGTTTGGAAGGAAGATTGAGACAGACATTTGTTGACTAGAAAGCTGAATTGTGGCAGAAAGTGACTAGATCTCATCAATCCTATTTCCTTTTCTTGGGAATACTAGAAGACTAGCTTTTCCAAACTTTTTCTGAAATTAGATAGGAGTCTTTTGATTAGTTATGGTCAAGTAAATGTGGACGGAAATGTTGCAGGCTATTTCTAGGCCTGAATTCTCAAACCAACGGAAAACTCCATGGCCCATTCTCTGTCTTCCCAGTTTTGTGGATGGAAAGAAAGGAATCTGCAATGGTGAAGACATATGATGAAGAAAAAGAATCTATGAGTCATGCCTTTGAGGAATGTTACTGGGAATCCTTTTGACCTTGCACAGCTGAATATGGCATGAGTGAGAACTGAACTTTTATTGTATTAAGTCACTGAGAATTTGAATACCTATTCAAGACCTGGCAGGTTTGACCTTGAATGGAAGTGAATTGATACCGTAAAAAAAAATTCTGTAAATATATGACAGTGGCTTAGCGGCAGGAAAATAAGCAGAGAAGACAGGACAGTAGAAGCTTGAAAGAAGGCAACTCATGTCGTATTAGGACAAAACATTTGGAAAATGCCACCGCCACTAACACTTCGGGTGCAGATGACTTGTCTAACCTCGCAAGTCTAGTGCAAGAGGTTTAAAAAAATCGTACAGTTAGTATGTATTGGCTATTATTGACTGCATTTGGCCAAGTAATATAAGAAAAAAGTGAGATGATGAAAAAATGGGCTGGTTTTCTAGCCTGATTGAAAGGAAATAATATAGTCCAGATATTTTGGGCCTTGTAGGGTCAGAAAAACCTCTTTCTAGATTCTAAGCAGTAAGAAATGTGATTAAAAAAATTTTTTTGAGCATCAAAGTCCAGCTCAGTTGTTCATTTTTTCAAGTGTTTCAGGGCGAAGATGAGATAGACTAACTATATGGTTAGTATGCTTATTTCTAGAGCACATCAAAGTAATAGTCATTAAACATGAAGAAGGTTACAGTTCAAGAATTATATTTAGAAGGAACTTCAAACTTCAGATGTAGTTATTGGGCCATGAATGGTCTAGAAAAATGCAAAGCCTAAACCTACTAAGTATTGAGGAAAAAAAATGTACAGTTGACTCTTGAACAACATGGGTTCGAACTGTGTGGGGCCATTTATACTCGGATTTTCTTCTGCCTCTACCACCCCTGAGACAGAAAGACCAATCTCTCTTCTTTTTTTTTTTTTTTCCCTTACCTACTCAATGTTAAGAAAATGAGGATGAAGACCTTTACGATGATCCATTTCCACTTAATTAATAGTGCATATATTTTCTCTACCTTATGATTTTCCTAATACTTTCTTTGCTCTAGCTTACTTTCGGGTAAGAATACCATATATAATATGTATAACATATGCAATATATGTTAATCAACTATTTATGTTATTGATAAAGCTTCAGGTAAATACTAGATCATTAGTACTTAAGTTTTGGGGAAGTCAAAAGTTATATGTCAATTTTTGACTGTACATGGAGTTGGTGTTCCTAACCCCATGTCATTCAAGGATCAACAGCCTTGCCAGAGAAACCTTAAACCAGACTAAAAATCTCTCATGCTGTTCTAGATATTAAACGACTCCAGTCCCCAAGCTTTCCACAGTGAAGAGGCAGCTTTCAAGGCTGCATTGCCTAGAGGAGGTCACACTAACAAATCCTCATTTGGTATGTGGCCATACAAGTGTAATGAAAAGGAAAACAACTCCCTCTTCAAACCTGTAATACGTGAGCTTCGAAAGAAGCTACAACCATCATGGAAACTATATCTTCAGGAGAAAGCAATATTTTCATTAAAGCAAGAACATGAAGAAAAACCTAAGGAAAGAGGTTAAAGATAAACATGAGCTTGTTTATTATAATGTTTCAAGACAGAAGAGTGAAAAATTTGGAAAAGATAAGCATAGTGTATGGCTCACTGGAATTAAAGAAATACAGAACATCTTGAAGAGAGAAACTCCAAGGACTAGAGAGCCATGGGGGTTTGGGAGGACTTACAAACCATGGATAAGAAAATTGGTAGGGTTACTCATTATAGTGGGTCTAATTCAATAGTGTGGGTGCTGAGCCTAATTACTGGAGGAATTGTGTTACTCCATCTGGGGCAGATGGCTGTCAGCTGTTTATTTCTCAGTGCCCCTGAGGCCCAGACTGGTGGCAGTCTCGGCAGCAGTCTTGCTTGGGGAGCAGTTGACAACAGTAACAACAATTTGTGACTCCTGTATTTTGTTTTCCTCAATTCTTGGATTGACTGCTCCTAATCCTTCTCCAGGGGCTGTGCAAAGGTCAATGTGTCATTGAGATGGTCACTGGTTTCTTGAAGCATCTTCAGGCCAATTATAAACATCTTTACAATGTCCTTAAAGATTTCTGATTTTGACAACTATTTCCCGAAGATATTGTTTATGATATTCTGAAGCTGGAGAATAGTTTTCAAAGGAGACATGATTCCTATCAGGCTTGTTTTACTCTAAAGGCCTCAATTTTGATTTCACCTTGGCTTTTATACAACTTCTACTTCTGCAGAAAGTTTGAGAATGGCATTGTTTACGACACTGCACAATGCTCTCTTTATGATGGCTTGATGTAGAAAGTCTCTCTGATCTTGGTATCAGTAAAAAGTGCTTTTCCTAGCACATGTTGTCCATGTCATAATAGATAATTTAAATCATATCATGTTTACCTCATGGTGTTGGTGGCTAAGAGCTTTAATGTGAAACTGTGGCTCATCTCTTACATGAGAAACATTTTGGGTACTAACCCTCCTCATGTTCATATTTTTTAACATTTATTTTTCCATTGTTTAGATTTTTTCAGTTTTAATTTATTTTTAAAATGCTCTCTGGCTCTCTCAACAGAAATTTAAAGCCTTTTATCATGGATATGGTGTTAGAAAAAATGAAAAAAACAAAGAGAAAGAAAGAAAAATAGAGTAAGAAAGAGGAAGCGTACGTAATTTCAGCGTTCTGTCCATATTCCTCCAGACTCTACAGTTTTAGTGGGACCTGGATGACTCCCAACCACATCTGTGCTCAGGTCATTTCTGAATGTGCAGAAGGCTGTGATGCACATGTGCACGGAAGGTGGAAGGGCCAGGCAATTAACTCCTCTTGTGAGCATTTCTTTATCAGGGACTCTCAGGTTAGTACAGATGCCCCACTCTCTTCCTCACCCCTTAGTTGCGATAATTAGGAATTGTTTTGTATCATTTCCCAATTTATCCTGGGTTGAGCTCTGGTCACTCACTGTGGTATTGAGCTGCCTTTTCTTCCATTTATCATTTCTCTATTCTCCTATCAATGTTCCTTTCACATCCCAAAGATGCACTTGCATGCAAACCCTTGTGTCATAGCTGCTTCTAGGGAGGTTCGACTAATAGAGAGGAAGAAAGGGAGGGAAAGAGGGAGAGAGGGAGTGAGAGAGTGAGAGAGAGAGGAGAGAGAAGAAGACAGGGAGAGAACGTGCATATTATATGAATAATAAATACTCATTTTTGCTACTTAAAGGAGCCTCACTCTTCTCGGATGAAGTATCTTTATACATGTAAGTATGCAATTTTCTATGTCGACAAAAGAATAAATTAGAACAATTTGAATTACTTAGAGGTTTGAGAGAGTGAATAAGCACTTAACCAGTGTATCAATTAATATACAACTTTAAAATCTTATCTGATTCTGAATGCTGATTTTATTGTTTTTATTCATACTCTTTGTCAGACCATTAATTGGAATTAACTTGATACCTAATCTATGTCATGTGGATTCTGATACAGTGAAGGGCTAAGTTCTGCCATTCACTAAAAATCTGGTTCATACTTAGCATTGTCCTGGGTACAGGTACAATTACAACCATATTCCTTCAATATTTGACAAATTCTAGGTATTAAAATACCTTAACTTAAGACATCCATCTTCAAAAGGTCAGGAAAAATAACATATCATCTTATTTTTGTCACGCATTTAGTATACTTTGAACAAAGTGGTAATGCCTGAAGATGCATGAGCAACTTAAAATCAATGTAAGAACAAAGACATATCACAAATATTTATGCATTTATTCATTTTTCAAATAGCAGATCACTGAATTAGATGCCATAGGGAACACATCATAAAAATATATCACACACTATATATAACCACTAGAAATACATGACATATGTGCAACTAAAACTTACCCAGGAAAGTAGCACTATTTGTAATATCCCACAACTGGAATCAAGCCAAATGTGCATCTACAGAAGGACAGATAAACAACATGGAGTACACTCACACAGTGAAACACAATACAGTAATGACACTATATGAACTACAAATACATGAAACTATATGGATGGACTCTCATAAATGCCACTTAGAACCAAAGAAGCCAGACACAAAAAGGTGCACTCATTCGCTCTCATTTATACAAAGTTTGAAAACAGGCTATGATGTTACAAATAAGTACTGCAGGTTTCCTTGAGGGGGTAGTGACATGAGGTGGCTTTTTGTGTTCTGCTAATTTCTTTGTTTAGTGATCTGAGTGCTAGCTACATGGTTGTGTTAGCTTTGTGAATATGTGTTTATCAAGATGTGCACTTGGGATTTGCATACTTTTCTATATGTATGATATTGGATGCCCTTGATTTCCTTCTCTTGTCTGGCCAGCCTGGAAGTATGAGTGGAGGTCGGTGTGTGTATAGAATGTGGAACAGTCTTAATAGAAGAACAGTGAGAAGAAATGTTCTGGCATGTTCTACAGACAAGGGTCCTGTGTGGTCTGGACACTAGGAGTTGTGGAAGATAAGCCGGAAGAGAAGTTGGTGCTGTATAATGGGAGGTTTCCAACAGTAGGCTAAGGAGTTTGGATACTTTTTGATGAATTCTGATGTTCTTCAGCACAGCTGACATGATCAGAACCATACCTAGAAAGAAGGTGAAAGCAATGGGATATAGAACAGATTGCAGGTTGATGTGAGTCAATACTGGGTGACAGATGCCAGAAAGAACATTTGCAAAGGATACACTCACTGTATGTAACAGCTGGTTTATGATTTATGTGACAACGAGGATATAAAATTGAGCCTGTATTTTTATGGTTGAATGAGGGGTTAAGAGACAAGAAAATTATGTGACTCCATTTGGGCAGGTGGTGTTTGAGTGGTCGGCAAGTTCTTTAGAAGTTTGTTAAGTGTGTTATAAGTACAACATGAGCTCATGAGAAAGGATGGGACTCCAGATTTGGATTTGGGTGTCATCTGCATAAATGTGATTGTGAACAAAGGTCAAAGTGAGGAAGAAAAAAAAAAAAACAAGCATGATGGTGCCTCTTTATAACTTCACATCCAATGCCATAAAATGGTTAAAGACAAATTGGTGGAAATATAGCTAAGAGTACAAAAATAGCAACGGCAATAATACTTAGTAAATTTCTTGTGTGGGGAGGAATGTATCTTGTTAACTAGCGTATCTTCAGTCTCTTCACAGTTCCTGACAGGTAGTAAGCATTTGATAAGTGTTCTTTTTTTTTTTTGATTGACAAGTTAATTATATTTGCACAGTGCTTTACCATTTTTAAGTTTCACCATCAGTATGCTCAACATCTCAAACAGCTTTGTCATTTACACCATAAAATTCTATTTCACATTAACATTTTTATATGTGTAAGAATGTATTCTTTTCTGTATAGTAAGAGGGAGTCGTATTTTCATCATATGCTTTCCTGCAGTTGTGAACAACCTCCTCCATTTATCCTGCATCTAGTATAAATCTGACCCATTCGCTGCAGTCATCAGGGAGAGAACCATGAGAGAGAAGGACAAGGGGAAGTAAAACTGACCTCACTTCAAAGAGTGTGTTTTGGTCACACTGCAGACTGGCATGTTAAAAATTAGTGCCAGAATGCAATTTTCACTTTTACGGTTGCTTTAAAGAGCTTCCTACATGGTGTTACAGTGCAGTTTCCCCAGATAAAAATAGCCGTAATGATATGAACTTCACAGGGCTGTTGTGAGAGGTCAATAGGGTGATGCTTGTAAATACAAAGTGCAAACTGTGATCACCCAGAAGAGGTGATGCAAATGTTAGTTTTCTCATCACCATTAGTAAGTTCATCAGTCACCTGGGTGCTGGCAATAAAACCCTTCTAAAAATATCCTAGGTAAATCCTTTAATGAAGAAACAAAGTTACCTCCAACCTGTGGACATCAGGTCCTAATATAAAAATACCAAAAATATCCACAATAAAGACTGGTCATGTTCTAATCCCTCATTAGAATTATTATAGCAATCTCGTTCTATTTTTTAAGTCATTCAAATGAGTTTTAAATACTTACCCTTACAATCTCTTTGCGTTACGACATACAAATAAACATTATGGGACTCTATTCTAATTTCCGCATTCATCCAGACAGTCAAACTAAAGTGATAGCAATGTAGACACCACTTTGGTGTTAGGAATTATTCTCATATATTCAGTTCATCTCTTTTACATTCTCTTAACCATCACTGAAAATCTTGTTGCTCTGCCTTTAGACTTCCACTTATTCTGCATGGATGTCCTTTATCCTAACTAATAAAGACATAAATAGATGACTAGATAGATAGATACATGTGATATGTAATTAGCTTATATTAAATATTATTTTTATAGTTTTTAATATTCAAAACAAGAACATATAAAATATATTCTTAGATCTATTAATATTATGTAGAATATCATTTGAAAAACAATCTGTGAAGTTTTTAGGACACTTATCAGTGTTCACATTTGACAGGTGAAAAGCTGAGGTTTATAGATTGTATGTGTCTTCTTGAAGATCACATAGTAATTAATAAAGAGCTAGTCTTTGTATCAATTAGGATATTTTTTTTTTGTGAGCAAACAAAACTACCTTAAGGGAAATATGAATTTGTCAGACAGAATTGGAGGTCTGATATGAAAGAAATGACAGAAAAGCTGAAGAATAAAGCTCATAAAATAACTTAGAATGTCTCAGTATCACGACCACTCGATGTCTTACTGTTTTAAGATTGCTTTGTTTATTTACAAAGGAAGGTCTTGTTGGTCTTGTTTGGATGATCAGTCTGCTTTTCCTGGACAGGTATGCTTGACACGTTAATCAATAGTCCCACCAGACTGTGTCAAATGCGAAGAAAGAGAATCCCCCCAAAGATGGAGAGGAGATGCTGTAGTCACAAAGCCACAGTGTTCCTATAGGCCTGTTTAGATCTTCCGTTCTCAATTCAAATACCTTTTCTGTGATGGAAATAGATTTTTTTTCTCCTTGCAATCAGCATTTATGATAGCTACACATATATTTACAGCCAATTTAAACAATCTACGATGTGAGCTACAGAGTTAGAACTGTTTTAGAATTATGTCAGGATGCATGATGCATGAACTCTGCTTCCTCAGTTAACTTATCCAGCAATTCCTGACTACAGTTTCACATTTGTGAGGACCGGTCAGATTGCTTTGGTGGTTCTGTTCCAGATGCAATGAAATACAAGATGATTGGTAAACGTAATAATACCAGTGTCCCAGGTAAGAATAATTTATACATAAATAATGAGCTATTTGTAGCAAAGCAATACGTTCTCCAGGTTTATTAGCTTTGAATGTGAGTTATAATCACTTTTGTGAAGGAGGGAACTAATTGAATTCTTTGCAGAAGAGAAAAAGCAGCCTGAAAATTTTCAGCACAAATAGGTGATAATTTTCCCATATTGATTGACTTTAATAGTAGTAGTCATGGTTGCTACTCTTGATTTTTGCAATGAGAAGACAAGGCAAATGGAAAGAGAAAACAAGATAGAAAACGAATGAAAACGAAAAGGAAATACAAACGATCAAATACATTTTAACTTTCTGGGAGTGATCTCTTTAGCTCACCATTTTTTTCCAGTGCAAGTGCCAATAAACAAATTTTCTAACGAGACAGATAAACTGTCAATAATCATATAGTTTCAAAACTATCTGGATTACGTTATTTATTAAATTTATTAAACAGCAGGTTTATTTTTCCCAGGATTGATGTCAGAGTAGATAAACTAAGTTTATTTACTAAGCACTTACCCATTTATTTGCCTAGACACATAGAAGTTACCACGGAATGGTAAAACAACATTGCTTTGAAGTAACACATCTGGGTTCATATTTGGTCCCTGACATTTCTGTAAGCTTGGAAAATGTTGTTAACCTCTGAGCCTTAATGAAATCTTTGGTAAAATAGCAGTAATAATACCTGTTTAATAGGCTTATTGAAGAATGAAACAAATATGTGAAATTTTCATACATATTGGGTAACTGGAAACATTTGTTCAAATTTGCTCATAGTGCCATAGGGAATACAAAGATTTTGATGAGCATAGCAGTAACTGAAAAGTAGAATAACAGAAAGAATCAGTCAAACTAGACTCACAAAAATCAGAAATCTTATCCAATGTAAAGCTTCACTAACAATTTTTTTTTTTATTTCAGGATATTATGGAGGTACAAGCATTTTGGTTACGTGTAATGTATTTGCCTCGCCCAAGCCAGGACTACAAGTGTGTCCTTCCCCCATACAGTGTTCTTGGCCTCCATTAGCTGTGAGTTTACCCCCGGCCTCCGCCACCTGACAGGCACCGAATGAATATTACTACCATGTGAGCACCTTAGTGTTGATCAGTTAGTACCAATTTTATGGTGAGTACATGTGGTGCTTGTTTTTCCATTCTTGTGATACCTCACTTTGAAGGATGGGCTCAAGCTCTATCCTGGATAATGTAAGAGGTGCTAGATCACCATTGTTTTTTGTAGTTGAGTAGTATTCTGTGGTATACATATACCACATTTTATTAATCCACTCATGTATTGATGGGCACTTGGGTTGTTTCCACATCTTTGCAATTGTGAATTGTGCTGCTATAAACATTCGAGTACAGATGTCCTTATAATAGAATGTCTTTTTTTCCTTTGGATAGATGCCTAGTAATGGGCTTGGTGGATCAAATGGTATTTCTGGTTTTAGCTCTTAGAGGTATCTCCAAATTACTTTCCACAGGTGTTGTGCTAATTTCCAATCCCAGGAGCAATGTAAGAGTGTTCCAATCTGTCCATATTCATGCCAGCATTTGTTGTTTTGGGACTTTTTGATAAAGCCCATTCTCGCTGGAGTTAGGTGATATCTCACTGTGGTTTTGAGTTGCATTTCCCTAATGCTTAGAGATGTTGAGCACTTTTTTTATATGTTTGCTGGCCATTAGTCTGTCTTCTTTTGAAAAGTTTCTGTTCATGTCCTTTGCCCATTTATTGATGGGGTTGTTTGATTTTTTCTTGTTGATTTTCTTAAGTTCTATGTAGTTCTTGTTACCAGCCCTTTATTGGATGTGTAGAAAGCAAATATTTTCTCCCATTCTGTAGGTTGTCTTTCACTCTAATGATAGTTTCCTTGGCTGTGAAGAAGCTGTTTAATTTGATCAAGTCCTATTTATTTATTTTTTTATATATATTTTTTTATTTCAGCATATTATGGGGGTACAGATGTTTAGGTTACGTATCTTGCCTTTGCCCCACCCGAGTTAGAGCTTCAAGTGTGTCCATCCCCCAGATGGTGTGCACCGCACCCATTAGGTGTGTATATACCCATCCCCTCCTCCCTCCTCCCATCTGCTGACACCCAGAGAATATTATTACTGTATATGCACTTAAGTGTTGATCAGTTAAATCCAATGTGATGGTGAGTACATGTTATGCTTGTTTTTCTGTTCTTTTAGGACACTTCACTTAGTAGAATGGGCTCCAGCTCTATCCAGGATAATAAAAGAGGTGCTAGATCACCATTGTTTTTTGTGGCTGAGTAGTACTCTGTGGTATACATATACCACATTTTATTAATCCACTCGTGAATTGATGGGCATTTGGATCGATACCACATCTTTGCTATTGTGAATTTTGGTGCAATAAACATTCAAGTGCGAGTGCAATAAAATAACTTTTTTTTTCTTTTGGATAAGTATCCAGTAGTGAGATTGCTGGGTCAAATGTTAGGTCTACATTTTTGTCTTTGAGGAATCTCCATACAATTTTCCATAGAGGTCGTACTAGTTTGCAGTCCCATAAACAGTGAATAAGTGTTCCTTTTTCTCCGCATCCACGCCAGCATCTATTGTTTTGGGACTTTCTGATAAAAGCCATTCCCACTGGGGTTAGGTGATACCTCATTGTGGTTTGCCTAACCAGAGAAATCAGGCAATAAAAGGAAATTAAGGTATCCAAATGGAGAAAGAGGAGGTCAAACTATTGCTCTTTGATAATGTTATGATCTTATATCTAGAAAACTCCAAAGATTCCACCAAGAGACTTATGGAATTGATAAATACATTCAGTAAAGTCTCAGGTTACAAAATCAATGTACACAAATCAGTAGCATTCCTATACACCAACAACAGTCAAGTTGAGGATCAAATCAAAGACTAAATATCTTTCACAATAGCTACAAAGAAAATAAAATAATAGGAATATATTTAACCAAGGAGGTGAGATATCTCTGCAAAGAGAATTATTAATCCCTGAGGAAGGAAACTGCAGATGATGTAAACAAATGGAAAAATATATCATGCTCATGGATCAACAGAATCAACATTATTAAAATGTCTGTACTACCCAAAGTGATGTACAGATTCAATGCAACCCCCATCAAAATACCAATGTCATTTTTCACAGATCTAGGAAAAAGAATTCTCTGCTTTGTTTGGAACCAGAAAGGAGACTGAACAGCCAAATCAACCTTAAGCAAAAGGCACAAATCTGGAGACATCGCTTTATCAGACTTTAAGCTATACTACAAGGCTATTGTAACCAAAATAGCATGGTACTGACACAAAAATGGAAACATAGACTAATGGAACAGAACAGAGAACCCAAATATAAAACCACCCACATATTGCCATCTCATCTTTGACAAAGCAGACAACAATATACACTGGGGAAAGGAATCCCTATTCAATAAATGGTGCTGGCAAATCTGGATAGGCACCTGTAGAAAATTGAAACAGGATCCAAATCTCTCACCACTCACAAAAATTAATTCAAGATGGATAACAGACTTAAACCTAAGACATGAAACCATAAGAATTGTAGAAGAAAATGTTGGAAAAACTCTTCTAGATATTGGCCTAGGCAAAGAATTTATGAAGAAGACCCCAATGGCAATCACAGAAACAACAAAAATTAATAAATGGGACTTGATTAAGTTAAATATCTCTGCTAGCCAAGGAAACAGTTAACAGAGCAAATAAACAACCTACAGAATGGGAGAAAATATTCTCATGCTATACTTACAATAAAGGGCTGATAACTGGAATCTACAAACTCAAGCAAATCAGCAAGAAAAAAATCAAACAACTCCATTAAAATGTGAGCAAAAGACATAAACACAAGCTTTTCAAAAGAAGATAGACTAATGGCCAATAAACATATGAAAAAATGATCAGTGTCATTAATCATCAGGGAAATGTAAATCAATACTACAGTTTAAGTTTAAAAGGAGAAACTATATATTATATATTGTTTAAGTAGCTTTTGTAATTCTTTACAGCCTTAAGCATATTGCTAAATATACATCAAGCTTTTCATAAATGACATTCATTTCACTCATCTTATTAATGAATCTGTATTCCTATTCCCCTTTTCTCAACATTCTTGATAACCTTGCAAAATAACGAAAATTTATACTTAATTGATAATATATACCTAAAATGTATATAAATAACAAATTGATATTTGTAGCCAGTAAATGTTAGAAAAACATCCTGCAATAATTTGGGGATAGTAAACAATGATACCAAACTCATTTGTGAGTCCTTGTATGACTTTCAGAGCAACTTAACTTTCATTGTTTCGATGAACCTCAAAAAAGATCAAGTTATGTTATCATTATTTTCAGACAAGGTAATAAAATTTATGATTGGGTTTGGGTTTAGATAATCATCATTGTCATTTAGTATTTGTGTGATCTCAGTCAATTTGCTTAATAATTTTGAGCTTTTCAGTTTCTTCACCTGTAAAATAGACTAATGTCTACTTCATAGACTTGTTGAGACAGTTAAATTAGATAAACAAGTGCTCAAAAATCGTATCTTTCCATTTTTCTTTCCATTTCTGTGCTATGAACTAGTAGATATAGCCATAAATCAATTTTACATTAGTTCCAAAACAATGAAAATAAATAGGATATGTACCTGGCAAGATTAATAGTTGAGAGTAAACTCACTTCTTTGGATGCTGAAAAACTTTTTTTGTATCTTTAGTCATATTAATATTTGGAAGTGCTAACATTTGGCATATTTTTTATTGCCTACATATTACACTTGAATTTTAAATAAGTTTCTAAATTTATTCTAGAATATTTTAATGATCGTTTTGCTGAAAATCTAATGTGAAGTTTAAGTCTTTCTGAGGATAGATTTCCACTCCATTAATAATAGCATGGAGAAATTACTCAGAGGTTCCTTTTATTCCACAATCTCAGAAATTGAGAGCAGATAATGAGAATGTATTCTCAGCCTTAATGTAGTAATTCCCAGTGGAGAGCTTAGCATTTTTAATTATTTAATGATGTCATTTCAATATTATCTGTCCTCTATGAATATTTCATGTTCATCAAAAATTCCCTGAGAAAGTAAAAATAACCTGCACATTTGTTAAAAAAGATAGTATCAATAATAGCTTCCAAATGGTATTTCATTGACTTTGACATGGGGAATAGTTTTTAATCCAATGGTTCCAATCAATCATCTAAAATTTTTTAAGAGTACACAGACAAAGGGCATGTGAACAACAACAAAAAAATCTTGGAAGCAGGGCTTTAATAATAAAATAGAACTGGAAATAAACTCTGTGGCAAGATCAGATGTTCTTCAGAAACATGTGAAAAAAATATCTAAAAGTCAAAGTTGAGTCATCTACATTGGCAGGCTCAATTTGACCAGCATGCATTATGGGCTGAATTATGTTGCCCCAAAATTCGTATGTTGAAGCTTTAACCCCCAGTGTGACCATACTTAGAAATAGAGACTTTAAAGCGGTAATTAAGGTTAAATAAGGTCATAAGGGTGGGACTATAATTCAATATAACTAGTGTCCATACAAGAAGAGGAAGAGATGCTAGGGATGTGCACACACAGAGAAAAGCCATGTGAGGACACAGTAGAAGGTAGTCATCAGCAGGACAAGGAGAGAAGCCATAGAAGAAACTAAGCCTGCCCTTGCCAGCACCTTGATTCTGGAGGTCTACACTCCAGAACTGTTAGAAAAATCACTTTCTGTTGTTTACGCCACACAGACTGAGGTCTTTTGTGATGACAGCCCTAGCAACTAATACATATTTCCATTAGGAGGCTTCATGATCTATGGAATACCAAGAGCAGAGGTTCAACACTAAACAATTATTGAAAATATAGTTAAATAATATGAGCTGCCATATATGTTAATAGAACATTTAGTAGGTTTCGAGGATTGGGGCAGATATCTTTCCAAGTCAAACCTCTAATGTTAGTATTATTAACATCATCAGTCTCAAATAAGAAAACTGATGATTGAAGGAATTAAGTAACTTACCCCAAGTCAAAGTAATAAAAACTAGTTGATAGAAAATTAGAACCTAGATTTTTTTTAAAACTTGAAGTGACAAATTTACCATTATACCATAATGGGTCTTTTTTTAAAAAAGAAATGACACAGTTTCTGCTAGCAAAGGCTCATTTGATGTTAAGTTTGAACGTCCAACTTGAAAAGGACAAATGGAAAGGGAATAAATGCTGCTTGATGATTCTAAAAGTTTGATTTTTCACATGGCTTCATGTAGCCCCATTGAGGCCAAGTTTCCTAGTGTTCCAGTGGCCAGTGTAAGAACAGGGACGAGGATCGAGTCATGTCTCCCTTCTCAGAAGTTTCTGATCTGATTTCCTGAAGTGAAGTGACACTCGCTGCTCATTTAACTAGGCTGCCAGGGGCAGGCCTTCTCCTCTGCATTTCAGCATTCAGCTTCCAGGTAACAACCTTGCAAAGTAGGAAGCCTATACTTTCCCATACTTCTCCTTATGGCAGGGTTGCTACACCAGTCAAGTCGGGGAAGAGTTTTAGAAAGCCTGTATTTTTTTTTCTGGGTTCATTCCATATAAATCAATCTTGCTTTTTGGGGGGCTTTACAACACTGTGTGTGAATCAACCAAATCAGAGCCCTTTTGAGAGAGAAAAGGAAAAGCACCACAAAAGGACAAGTTACTGGGAGAGCAGGAGAACAAGGAGGCTTCCCCTGACATACCAGGGCCTATGGTTCCTCCTTGTTACCCATACAGAGGCATGTAAAATTAAAGTACATTGAGCAATGTCACCCAGTTATTTCATTCAGCTTTATTGATGTATAATTGGCCAATAAAAATTATATACATTTAAGGTACGTAACATGATGTTTTGATACATGTATATATTGTGAGATGTTTACCTCAGGCAAGCTAAGTAACATATCTATCACCTCACATAGTTACCATTTTCTTGGTGTTGTTGAGAACATTTAATATCTACTGTCTTAGAAAATTTCAAGAACACAATACGGTATTGTGAACTATAGTCACTATGCTGTACATTAGATTTCTAGAACTTATTCATCCAACGTAACTGAAACTTTGCATCTTTTGAGCATCACCTCCCCATCTCCTCCATTCTCCATCCCCTGACAACCACCATTCTACTCTGTGCTTCTATGAATTCAAGGTTTGCATTTCACACATAAGTGAGATCATGCAGGGTTTGTGATCTGTGCACCTGGGTTATTTCACTTAGCATAATGTACTCTGGAGTTCATCCATGTTGTTGAAAATGACAGGATTTCCTTATGTTTTCAAGCTGAACAAAATTCCATTATATATTTTATATATGTATAAATCATTATATATATATGTGTATATGCCACATTTTCTTTTATCCATTCATCTGTTCATGGACACTTAGCTTGATCCCATATCTTATCTTGGCTATTGTGAATAACGCTGCAATATCATGGGAGTCAGATATCTTTTTGAGATTCTGATTTCATTTTCCTTGGATATAAACCCAAAAGTGGAACTTCTGGATAACATGATAGTTATATTTTTAATTTTTTGAAAAAGCTCCATACTGGTTTCCATAATGGCTGTACCAATTTACATTCCTATCAACAGCACATTAGGGTTCCCTTTTCTCCATACTCTCCAACACTTGTTATCTCTCCCTCTGTTTTTTAAAAGCTATCTTAACAGGTGTGAGGTGATATCTCATTGTGGTTTTGACTTGAACTTCCCTGATGATTAGTGATATTGAGCACTTTTTATATACATGTTGGCCATTTGTATGATTTATTTGGAGAAACACTTATCAAGGTCTTTTGCCCATTTTTAAACTGGGTTATTTGTTTTCTTACTATTGAGTTGTATGAAGTCCTTATATAGCTCAGTATTAGCTCCTTATCATATATATATATATATATATATATATATAGTTTCAAATATTTTCTCCCATTCTGTAGGTTGTCTGTTTATTCCATTGTTTCCTTTGTTGTGCAGAAACTTTTTAACTTGATATAATCCCATTTGTCTATTTTCACTTTTGTTGACTGTGCTTTGAGATCATATTGAAAAAATCGTTTCCCAGACCAACATAAAAAAACTTTCCTTCTTTGTTCTTCTAGTAGTTTCATAGTTTCTGGTCTTGTGTTTAGGTCTTTAATTAATTTTGAGTTGATTTTTGTATGTGGTCTGAGCTAAGGGTCCAAGTTCATTTTTCTCATGTGGATATTCGGTTTTCCCAACACCACTTATTGAAGAGACTATCCTTTGCCTATTGTTCATTGTTGCCACCTTTATTGAAGATCAATTGACTGTAAATGTGTGTGGATTTTATTTTTGGGCCCTCTATTCTGTCTTATCAGTTGATATGTCTGCTTTTAAGCCAGTACCATATTATTTTGATTGCTATATCTTTGTAGTATAATTTGAAATCAAGCAGTGTGATGGATTGAGCTTTGTTCTTTTTGCTCAAGATTGCTTTGGATATTTGGACTCTTTTATGGTTCCATTGACATGTTAGGATTTTTTTTTTTTCTGTGAAAACATCATTGAAGTTTTAATATACATTGCATTAAATCTGTAGATTGCTTTGGATAGTATGGCTATTTGGCCGTATTTATTCTTCCAATCCATGAACATGGGGATATCATTCCATTCATTTGTGTCATCTTCAACTTTTTTCTTTTTTTTAAATTTATTATTTCAGCATATTACGGGGTTACAGATGTTTAGGTTACATATATTGCCTTTGCCCCACCCGAGTCAGAGCTTCAAGAGTGTCCATCCCCCAGATGGTGCACACTGCACCCATTAAGTGTGTATATAACCATCCCCCCCATCTGCCCAATATCCGATGAATGTTATTACTATATGTGCACTTAAATGTTGATCAGTTAATACCAATTTGATGGTGAGTACATGTGGTGCTTATTTTTCCATTCTTGTGATACTTCACTTAGTAGAATGGGTTCCAGCTCTATCCAGGAAATACAAGAGGTGCTAGAATACCATTGTTTTTTGTGGCTGAGTGGAACTCTATGGTATACATATACCACATTTTATTAATCCATTCATGTATTGAGGGACACTTGGGTTGTTTCCACATCTTTGCAATTGCGAATTGTGCTGCTATAAACATTCTAGTGCAGTTGTATTTTTTATAGAATGTCTTTTTTTCCTTTGGGTGGATGCCCAATAATGGGATTGCTGGATCAAATGGTAGTTCTACTTGTATCTCTTTGAGGTATCTCCATATTACTTTCCACAGAGGTTGTACTAGTTTGCAGTCCCACCATTAGTGCATGAGTGTTCCTACCTCTCTGCATCCACGCCAACATTTATTGTTTTGGGACTTTTGATAAAGGCCATTCTTGGAGTTAAGAGGTATCTCATTGTGGTTTTGATTTGCATTTCCTTGATGATAAGAGATATTGAGCATTTTTTCATATGTTTCTTGGCCATTAGTCTGTCTTCTTTTGAAAAGTTTCTGTTCATGTCCTTTGCCCACTTTTTGATAGGGTTGTTTGATTTTTTTTCTTGCTGATTTTCCTGAGTTCTATATAGATTCTAGTTATCAGCCCTTTATCGGATATGTAGCATGCAAATATTTTCTCCCATTCTATAGGTTGTGTGTTCACTCTAATGATAGTTTCCTTGGCTGTGCAGAAGCTTTTTAATTTGATCAGGTCCCATTTATTTATTTTTGTTGTTGCCGTGATTGTCTTTGGGGTCTTCTTCAGAAATTCATTGCCTAGGCCAAGGAGATAGGGACAAGAAGACAGTGGATGAGAAAAACCGCCATCCAGAGTGTCTCTGTAAGAAAGAAAGATTTTAGATGAAAGTGAAAAAAATAAATATGCAGACAAACATAGATTATATGAGGGTCAGAAGGAAGGGTGCCTGAAACTACAGGAGACTCCATGAGAAGAAGTTGTGGAGCAGAACTGGAAGGCGAAAGGCATTTGCAGGGTCTAAACCCTGAGAGGTGTGGAGACCAGCAACAAGGATAGGTGGAGAGGTTAAATTTCCCCTCCCTTGTATCTCATAATAATGTTGGTGGACTCCTGAGCTTCTGGAGAGACCTGCTAATGCCAGCCCAGAGATGGCTGCTGCCAGTGAGCTGTGAGCCTCTTGGGGACAGGGCACCAGGCTCCCAGCTCCCTCGGGGCACCTACCACCCTGCAGACCCCAGCTGATTGGCAGGTGCCATATTGTTTCATTCTTCCCTTCCCCTTCCCTACCAGGGGCTGTGGAGAGAGACAATTTAGTCACCACCTGGAGGCATCTGCAGGGAACAGGACCTTTCCTTTTGGGGCCCTACAGCAGACTGATGGGTATGGTCTGTGAGCTCCCTACCCACTGGCCTTCCCAGGTACTGCTTACCTGGTGACTCCAGCAGAGCAGGGCAAATCCCGGGCGGAGAGACATTGATCCAGCTTGGGCACCCTGTGGGTGACTTGAGACCAGCACTCTTCTCCCTGGCAGGGTGAGGGATTGATCTCTGGAGCTCAGGGAACAGGCCTGAAGGCCAGATGCAGTACACCAGGGTCTCGATCTCATTGCCTGGGGGCACAGAAGGGATATTTGTTAAGGAGTCTACTGAGGTGTGTGTGTACCTTCAGGGTCAGATCAGAGTGGGTCCTAGCTATGGCATGCTCCAGGGGCAACCCTCCTCCCATGGGAGGGCCGTACTCCCAGCTCGGACTGCGATCCTGGGCAGGGAACCTCCTGGCTTGCATCGTAGTCAGGGGAGATCGGCTGGCTTGAGGTCCTGCCTGCCAGCAGAGGCCTAGGAGAAACCGTGGAATAGGGGAGGGCGAAAGGAGCCAGGCCTGCTCTAGACTGCAGGTTTCAGACAGCCCCACCCCTACAGGCAGACTTTTTGGCTGAGTGGGGCCATTTCAGCTCCTCCCTGGTAGCTTTGCCCAGAAGCAGAGAACAGACCTTTGACTTCGGCTAACAGTATTGGCTAACAGTATTCGTGGAGCTTGAGGGCAGGCTCACTTCCCCACCTGGAAGTCCCAGGACCCCACCCACCACCTGAGGCACTAGAGTGCCTCTCCAGAGGAAAAGGAGCTGATTATAGGACCCAAAAACAACACTGCAACTTGCTCCTCCCAGCAAGCGCCACCTACTGACAGGGAGGTTAATTTGCCCACCCTTTTACTGCATCTACTGACTCATCTTACAGGGTGTGGTTGAATCTCACCCACAAACACCACCTACTGGCTCAGAGACTAAACTGGGTATGTCATTATCCAAATGAAAATCTGAAGGTAAGAAGCAACAGCTCCAGATGGGAAGGAATCAGTGAAAGAACTCTGGAAGTGTGAAGAATCAAATGGAAAGTCCACCCCCAAAGGGGCACACCAGCTCTCTAGCAATATCAACCAGATTTAGAACACTAAAATGACAGAAGGATTTCGAACATGGATTGTAAGTAAACTCAATGATGTGCAAGAGAAAACGGATACCCAACACAAAGAAACCCACTTTTTCCATCAATGTTTAATAGTTCTCAGTGCATAGGTCTCTCACTTCCTTGGTTAAATTTATTCCTAGGTATTTTTGTTGCTATTTTAAATAAGATTGTTTTCTTACTTTTTTTGGATAGTTCATTGCTGACATATAGAAACACAACTGATTTTTGTATGCTGATTTTGTATCCTGCAACTTTACTGAATTTGCTTATTAGTAAATTAGTAAACTAAGAGTTTTTTTGGTGGATTCTTTATGGGTTTCTATATATAAGATCATGTCATCTGCAAACAGAGATACTTTTACTTCTTACTTTACAATTTGGATACTTTTACTTGTTTTTCTTGCCTATTGCTCTGGCTAGGACTTCCAGTACTATGTTGAATAGAAGTGTTGAGAGTGAGCATCTTTGTCTTGTTCCCAGTCCACCACTGAGTATGCTATAAGCTATGGGCTTGTCATGTATATTCTTTATTATGTTGAGATATAGTCTTTCCGTACCTAATTTGTTGAGAGTTTTTATCATAAATTGATGCTCAATTTTGTCAAATGCTTTTTCTGCATCTATTGATATAATCATATGATTTTTATTATTCATTCTATTAATATGGTATATCACATATTTGCATATCTTGAAACATCCTTTCATCCCGGGGATAAATACCACTTGATCATGGTAAACGATCCTTTTAATGGGTTGTTAAACTCTATTTCCTAGTATTTTGCTGAGAATTTTTTCATCTATGTTTGTCAGGGATATTGGCCTGTAATTTACTTTTAAAACTGTGCTATGATATTGATTTGTACATTTTTTAAAAAGTACATTAATAGCATCATACTATACTCTTGCTTTTGCAACACGGTTTTATTTTCAATTCATATTATGTTTTGGAGAATTATCCAGTTTAATACCCATATTTTTACTTTATTCCTTTTAACTCAAAGTATTCTATTACATAACTAAATCACAATTATTTATCCATTTATCTACTGTAAAAGATATCGATTATTTTCTTTAAATGACCCATAAGTAATGTTGCATTAATCATTATTACATATATTTTCTTGAGTGGATCCGTGATTTTCCCTAGAAAAGAAATGACTACTTATGAGTGCATGCTTAAGGGTATAAAATTAAGGAAAATAACAATGTCTTACTCATAGGGTTGTAATGTGCATTAAATGAGATTATGTGTATATCACAGAAGCCTTGAAATACAATGAGGACTTAATAAATGCTATCTAAAAATTATTATTATCAATAATTTATTTTCCATTTGCATTTTAAAATTAACTTATTATATTTTATAGTAAAACTTCTGTTTTTTTTTTATTAAGATTACAGATAATTGAGGAGAATCACCATCTCCTTGACACAATTTATTTGCTTAGATTCTATGTCTTTCAATGAAATTTAGTATATTCTTAATAATAATCTTTTTTGCACATAATTATTTTAGCTTTATTCCTAAGGTGATTATATTTTCTATTACTGTTTTAAATCAACATTTTTTCACTTATAAAAAGATTTCAAACATATATAGAAGTTAAAAATTTTTTTTTTTTTGAGACAGAGTCTCACTCTCTTGCCTGGGGTGAGTGCCGTGGCGTCAGCCTAGCTCACAGCAACCTCAAACTCCTGGGCTCGAGCAATCCTACTGTCTCAGCCTCCCGAGTAGCTGGGACTACAGGCATGCGCCACCATGCCCGGCTAATTTTTTCTATATATATATTTTATCTGTCCAATTAATTTCTTTCTATTTTTGGTAGAGACGGGGTCTCGCTCTTGCTCAGGCTGGTCTCGAACTCCTGAGCTCAGGACAATCCGCCCGCCTCGGCCTCCCAGAGTGCTAGGATTACAGGCGTGAGCCACCGCGCCCGGCCTTAAAATTTTTTTGCACTTAGATGCCTATATGTGTGCTACTTAAAATATACCGCCAATATTTTTCTGTTTTTACACAGATCCAACTATACATTCCTGTACATATCCATCAACCTGTCTTACTTTATTAATTTCAGAGTGAACTGCAGACATCACTACCCTCCTCACTAACATAAATTACACATAAATACACTAATTCAGCATTCCTATCATTAACTAATTCAATATCTGTTTACAAATATGTTGCCATAAAATTTACATACAATAAAATGCACATATTTTAGATGTACATTCACTGAGTTTTGACAACTGCATATATGTGTTAATCTAAACATTTATCAATATATCTTACACTATTACCATCAACCCAGAAAATCCCTTCATGCCCATGCAGTACCCTGACCCCCACCCCACAGGAACTACTCTTTTCATTTTTCTCCACTATAGACTAGTTTCTCTTGTTGAAAATATCTCTGTCTGACAGAGCTGTCTGCAATGATGGAAATTATGTTTTATTCTAAATGCTTCGTGTTGTCTCTTTTACATGTGGAAATTTTATCCATCTTAAATTTATTTTTGTAAACCGTAGTTCCCCATTATCCATGGTTTTGCTTTTCACAGTTTTTATTATCAAGGGTCAATTTCAGCCTGAAATTATTACATACAATAAGATATTTTGAGAGACAGAGAGAAGGCGTGCATGCACATGGGCGAGAGCACATTAAGGTAATTTTTATTATGGCATATAGTTATAATGTCTTGCTAGGGGCTAATCAATTTTGTTGATCTTTATAAATAACTTTTGACTCTATTAGTTTTTTCTATTGTTCTGCTTTTTAATTCTTTAGGGTTTTCTGTATACAAATTCATGTTAGATGAAAATAAAGACAGTTTTAATTTTTTCTTTTCTATATTTGCCCATCTACTTCTGTTTATTGTCATATTTCAAAGGCTATATTATTCAGTATAATATTGACTAGAAATGCCTGATTCTTGATTTTAGAGAAAATGTTTTTAAAACTTCAACATTAAGTTGATACTACCTAGGTTTGTCATAGATTCCCTTTATTAGATAGCTAAATTCCCCTTGCATCTTAGCTTTTAAAATATATTTTGTTGAAATATTGAAATATTGGATTTGAAATGTTGAAATATTGCATTTACAGCTATAGGTAATATGATTCTGCAGTTTTCTTTTTTTTTTTGGTAGTATAGTTTGGTATTAATTTTATGTGACTTCATAAAATGAATTGGAAAGTATTTCCTTCTTCCTTATTTTATGAAAGAATTTATTTAAAGTCGATGCTATTTCTTCTTTAATGTTTGATTATTCCATCAGCAAAATGATCTGGGCTTGGGTGTTTTCCCTTATTAGAAAATATTTGAAATTAAATTTACATACATGGGGCTATTCAGATTTTCTGCTTTGACTTGTGTAAGCTTTGGCTAGTGGTATTTCTCACAAAATTTTCCTGATCTATGCAAGTTGTTAAATTGTTTGCAGTTACACATAACAGTTTCTTTGCATCTTTTTAGGGTTTGTACACTCCGTAGCAATAGCCTCTCCTTTATTCCTGACACTGATATTTTATGTCTTGTTCTTTATCTGTCTTGCTAAAGGTTAATGAATTTTGTTGATTTTTGTAAATAACCAACATTCGACTCTGTTAATTTTCCCTATTATTTGTCTCTTATTATATTGATATCTGCTCCTATCCTTATTTCTTTGGTATTGCCTTGTTTTCTTTTCCCTACATATTAAAGTAAAAACTTAGGCCATTGGCTTTTTGTGTTTTTTAATGTTAGCATTTGAAGCTATACATTTCCGTCTGAGTTCTTTTCTAGCTCATTCTACAAATTTTTATGTGCTTTCATTATCACTAAAATTATTCTTTAATTATTCTTGCAAGGTTTTCTTTGATCCTTTTATTATTAGAATGTTTAATTTCTAAATATTTGGCATTTTCATAGTTATGTTTTACCTATTGTGTTCTATACGAGGCAATTAAGATCTATGAGTATAGGGGGATTTTAATGAGTTCAAGAAAGATGACTACAGTAATTCAAATATTTGTTAGATGACTAGTCCTAGGCAAATTACTTAACTACTCTAAGCCTGTGATTCTTCATATAATTGTACTGGCATAATATATTTGTTAAGAGGATTAAATGGGTTAATACTTGGAAAGCACATGGAACAATTATCTAGCAAATAATAAGTCTCTATCATTATTTTTTAAATACAGTAGAATCAAACTCTATTGTGTTCACCCTTTTCCCCTCAGATCCTAGCACACGATAGGTGCTCATAAGCTAATTTAAAAGAAAAATTTCTTATGTGAAAAGTTTTGTTTAGGAAGTAAATCAATTTATCCACCCATCCACCCATTCATTCATTCATTCAGACATTCAAATGGCATTTACTGGGCACATACCTGTATCAGATAACATATGTGAAAGCAGGATGCACACAGCCTGGCATAAAACAGCACAAAATATAACAACTGTAAGGTACACAAAACAAAATATACACATCATGTGCCTATATTAATGAGGAAACATTATTTAGATAGATCAAAAATTTGACGGGCACCACAAATGGCAAAACGTTGTGGACTAAACAGAAGTTTTGATGAGACCAGAATAGCATAGGTTTGTGGCTAGAACTGCTAATGTTAACAAAGATGGACATAGAAAACTCGTATAATTCATTTTCTATTAAAAACATTAATAAACTGGCATGATGGAACAAGAAAGCAGAGTCCTCAGCTGAGTCAGTCTGTGTCCCTGTCTTTGTGCTTGTCATTCTCGTTCTTTCTTATCCCTCCTGCTGTGCTGTGGTCCGTGTTCATACCTGTCTATGCGGAGGAAATGCAGTGTTCTACACTACGTATATTTTTCTTGTTCATAGTATATGACAGAAAAGTAAGTAAAGAATAGGGTCAGAAAGGACTGAAGACAACATGTCAGCTAAACCTATACGATATTTTGCCTGCTTCTAACCATTTTGCTTTCAGTTAATATTCTACCTAAGCAACAAAGTCAGAAACTTTAAATTCATTAGTCTCATTGTCAATTTAATTAAAGTACATCTTATAATTACGTCAGAAAACAATCAACTGCTTCTCCTTTCTCTGATGTACTTAGAAACAAGTGGAAAACTACTCAAAAGTGAACTATTGGGAGAGTTTTTGAATGTTATCAGGAAAGACAAGAGGTTGGGTAGCTCTGCTTTATGAGTAGAAAACAAACCAATTAATGGGGTGTACGTTGGCCTTTTCTTTCTGCTCTGTTCTCCTCCCCTCTCTCTTTATTCTCTCTTCCTCTGCCTTTTTCCTAACCTCTCCTTCTCCCCAAATCTCATAATCATATCTTCTGTATGAAAATCTATTCAATTTGTTTCTAAAGAGTCTTTGAAAAATGCATAAAACTGAGTAATTACATATATGCTTGGAAATTTTTCTAAAATTTTATGTTGTTTTGAGGTAGAGAAATTTTGATGTGAGTGTTTCAAGGTGCTTCCATTAATTGATACAGATAAAAGTGCTTTAATGTTTTATCTAATATTTGCAATGACCCAAATTGATAGTGGCATGGATTATTACCATTCGTCAGATGTAGAAATTGTTTCACAGAGAGGTTAAGTTACTTGTCAGAGATCACGCAGCCTGTAAAGGTGGAACTTAGTGGTCTAAATCTATAGCCTGTATTTCTTATCACTTCCTTCTACTAAACATTTTGAGTACCTGAATATTATGTAATTTATAATGCCCATTTTAGAAAATGAGAATGTCACAAACCCCTTCTTAAATTTTCAATAAGCAAAACATTTTTCATATGTTAAACTATTTCGAAATAGAATTTATCTCTTTGTTTCTTAAAACTTGTAATCCTAACTTCCTTTTTTTTTTTTTTTTTTTTTTTTTGAGACAGAGTCTCACTCTCTTGCCTGGGGCGAGTGCCGTGGCATCAGCCTAGCTCACAGCAACCTCAAACTCCTGGGCTCAAGCAATCCTTCTGCCTCAGCCTCCTGAGTAGCTGGGACTACAGGCATGTGCCACCATGCCCGGCTAATTTTTTTTTTCTATATATATTTTTAGCTGTCCAATTAATTTCTTTCTATTTTTGGTAGAGACGGGGTCTCGCTCTTGCTCAGGCTGGTCTCGAACTCCTGAGCTCAGAACGATCTGCCTGCCTCGGCCTCCCAGAGTGCTAGGATTACAGGCGTGAGCCACCACGCCCGGCCAATCCTAACTTCTTACATATTAGAATTTCTTACTAAACCTGGATATATGCAAAGTGATATAAATATTAGACTATGAGATGTAAAAGAAAGATTATGATCAATTTACTCTTCTTGTTAGTACTTGACCTACATTTTATAGTCAGGTGTATATACGCATTTGTGTGTTTTTTGTTGAGGGTTAGATTGGGAAAGATTATGACTAATGGTTCAGAGTGTTAGGTTTGGAATAAAACTGTCTGAATGAAGACAGTAGTAAACATTTCGTTTTTAACAAGTTCCTTATCCATTCCCAGGTCCTTAATTTGAAAATGAGGGGGAATAAGAGTCCTGCTCTATTGAATTCTTGTGAAATTGAATGTTAGGATCCATGTAAAAATATTTGGTGCTTGTCACATTAGTCACATTATAATTACTCATTAAGAGCTGGCTATTTTTTCTTCCCATAGTGCTATATTGCTGGATTTATTTACTTCATGAGAAGGGAGGATAACAGGGTATGTTCTCACGGCAATAAAAGTTACCATGGCCAAGATAAATGTATCCCTTAGATGCACTGAAACTTTTTTTTTAAAAAATAACATTAGTAATGTCTTCAATTTGTCAGCAGTTGGTTCCCAGAAATTAGTAAAGGACATTTCAAAACTTAGATATCAAGAGTGGAAAGATGATCAGATTTCTGGCCAGGTTTGTTCTTGTGTTAGAAAAAAAAGTACTATCGGGCAGGAAAGAGTTCTCACCCATCGCAAGGTTCATGGTTGAGACCCCTATAACAAAAGACACACTCATAAGAGAAAAGTATAGGAGAAATTTGTTTAATATAAGTTTTATGTGACATGGGGGCTTTCAGAAACAAAGACCCAATGAACAGGGAAATTTGTATATTTATTACGGATAGTCATGCAGAAATATGATTAGAGGACAAAAGGGTATGATTTATTAAACTAGGTAATAAACTAGGGAGGACTTAGCAAGGCCTGTTTATTCTGATTCTTCTTGGTGTCCCTGGGTGAGATTTTTTTCTGGGAATTGGGAAGATCCCTCCGGAATGAGAGTCTTATGACTTACTTTAGAGAAAGGTGAGAGAATTCTTTTATAGCCTGCTTAAGGGGAGAAGGATGAAGGAAAGTTAAAGAAAATTTCCTGCTTCTACTATTTTCTCAAATCCCAAGGTGACATGTTTTGGGGCTACATGTTCTGAGCCTCTTTACTACAGAGTAATAGCATATCAAGGTAGTTTCCACTAAGGTAAGGTAATCTTCAAACTGGGAAGCCATAATACACCATCTCTCCAAGCCTTTCTCCAGGCGACTCCCGACCTTCCATCTCTGTATAACTATACGCACATACACCCAGAGACTATACGGACATGCTTATGTAAAAATTATATTTTCTCTATTTGGCTAAATAACATTTACATTTCCTGATTATGGAAGTTTATTAATTCACTACAACATTTTTTAATATACAGAAAAAAATATCAAGAAAAAAATCCATAAACTCACCATCCAGAATTTTTCACTGTGGAAATAAACAAAGACCACCCAAATGAGAATAAACAAAGGCTATTTATTCACAACCTTCTATAGCAAGGGAGGCGGCCACCATCACTCCAGTTCAGCAGAGATTCATAAGCAGCAGAGAAGTGGGAAAGCTTAGTAGTAGAAAGAAGGGGCACCTTTAAGTATGCCCCATTGGAGGCTGTTAGCAAGGGGAAGTTTTGGTTAATCCTGTGTTGAAAGCAGGAACAAAAATTAGGGAAACTGTCAGTTATTAAATAAGTCTTGGCCATTTGGAGCCAACCATTACAGGGGTTTGGTTTCTTGGATTTATTGTTAGAGATGATAGCAGTCTGGCTTCTTACAAGTCTGACTTGTAGATGGTAGACTAGCTTCCTGGACTGGTTAGTGTAGATAATTGGTTAATTTCTGGTCTAGTTGATGTTAATTGTGGGTAAGAGTTCTATTTTTATACATGGTCTGACCATCATCTATTTATATATTCAGTCTCTTACCATATTTAATCGTGTATTTTATTCCAGTCCCAACATCAAGACACATATTTTTTGGTGGAATGACTGACTTAACTTTTTATAGGTAGAAAAATGTTATTAACCACTGAGTGTCCAGTTCCTTAAAGAATAATATCAGTGGTTCCATTTACTGCATTTAGAGAGCATCCGCCACGTGCCAAGTACCTATGGGTACAATAAGTTATGACGACATGGTTTTTTCCTTCAGAGAACCTAACCTAGAATTTTGTAGAAGTAGACATGATGTAAGTCTAGATGTCCTGTTTGCTTAACCATTTTCCATGAATGGTGTAAAGTGCTTATAGCCTAAGTAATCATACGTTAATTCACGGTCTTTGACCCATGTAATCATAGAGGGTCATTACATAAATGGAGAAATACTGAAGTTTAAAATGTGCAATGCTCTAAGTTAAACAGTGTTTAAAATATGAAAGTAATTCTGTATTTCAAACTGAAGTAATTAGCTGTCTAAATGGTCTGTAATTAGTATATCATTTGAATTTAGAATTAATATTGCAGATATTAAATTACTGGTTATTCCAGATGAATTTTAGTGGCTAAATCAAATGCAATTAAATGCAGTTAGATATTCTCAATATACTATATTGTTTTTATTAATGAAAATTAATTCAAACTTGGTTTGTATAATTTTCCTGTGTATACAAAGTTAAATTTATAATTGCTATTAAATAGCAACTCAAGAAGCATCTCAAATGTAAAATTTTAAATGAATTTCGTTTACATAGTCACCAAATGAAACACTCACATATGTTAAATATGTATTAATATTTCTAGCATTTATGATCTGTTATATGTGGTGATAATTTATATTTATTTTCTGTTATTGATGACATTAGTTCCCTGGGAGTTGATTATTCTCACGTAAAAGCACTTGGAATTCTGCCCTAGTCTAGTCAGTGAATCCTCAATTGACTTCTTTGCTTTATGTGTTCTATAATGTTAAGGTGAGTTTTTCTTCCATAGGATACTGTGTTGAAACTAAAATATGAATGTGTATGTATGTGTACATACTCACACAAATGGTTGTATATATTTAGTTTACATTTTATGCTGGTATACTCTTTTTTTAGATTTTTTTCAAATTTCAGCATATGGAGGTACAAATGTTTAGGTTACATATATTGCCTTTGCTCCACCCAAGTCAGGGCTTCAAGCATGTGCCTCCCCCAGACGGTGCACACTGCACCCATTAGGTGTATATGTAGCCATCCCCTCCTCCCCCCTCCCATCTGCCCGACACCCGATGAATGGTATTACTATATATGCAATTAAGTGTTGATCGGTTAAAACCAATTTGATGGTGAGTGCATGTGGTGCTTGTTTTTCCATTCTTGTGATACTTCACTTAGTAGAACTGACTCAAAGGAACAAAAGGCATTGTATAAAAAAGACATCTGCACTAGAATGTTTATGGCAGCACAATTCACAATATGCTGGTATACTCTTTTACCACCCACAAAAGAAAAAGTATAGTTTAGGGATGTAGTAATAAAAGCTACTGCTTCATTTTGGAATCAGACCGTTCTGCAAACCAGGACTTTGACTTTAAATTTTGCTAAATTTTCTGTCTTTAAAAACTGAAAGAGCTTTTTTTAAAAACCTTTACTTTGTTGAGAGATTAAAAGTATATATATTCAATTTTTGAGAAGAATCTAAATCTATAGAATAAAAACTCAATCATTAAAGAGTTTAATTAAAAATATACTCTTACTTCCCTCAACAAACTAATATTAATATTCAGATAGAACCACTGGGTATTTTTCATGTTGTAGCCAAAACCTTTTCATCAGGGTGATATGATAGACATTCTAGTCTGGAGTGGCTTATGATTATGAGTTTGTGCTAGTCTTGATCTCTCATTCATTTCTGGATTGTGTTTTGATTCTAAATCATCCTTTGATTCCTCTTTTGGCACTTTTTCCCAGTCTCAAATGGAAGAACCATTTACTTATATCAATGTTAATGTCTTAATTTCATGTTATTCTTTGTCTTCCTAATTTTTCAAAGCTGAGATATTCTGGTACAGAAATCATGAACTTTATTTTTATTAGTTACTTTGTTGTTTATGTCCTTATGTGCTACTAAACTTATTCATGTAAATGTTAAATTTTTTTTCCAGTTGTTAATGTTTGCTTTCTGTATATTTTGCTACTGCTTGGGAATTCCTTGTCTCTCTGAGCTGGTGCTATAAATGGCCATCATATTATGGCCGCTCACTTTCTATAAACAAATAATTTATGATATAAATGCTAGTAAAAAATCTTATTACTTAGAAATGTTATACTATGAGATTATTTTATGTGTTATCAGATTGTCGCCATCCCTAAGGGTTGACATCTGGAGTTCACCTATCATCCAATTACCTTGTTGAGCTTTGTGGTCTAACAATTTCCTATCAAATTATGCATACCTACAAACTAACTCATGTTAAATGGCTATTTTCTACTAAAATAGAACAACTTGTAGGATGATCTTATTTTAAGAAGAGTTAAGTTAGAAGAAAGGAAAAGAGACTAATAATTGTTGAGTGTTATGGTTCTTCAGACACTGCCTTAATTTATATATTTTTATATCTTCTTAGAATAAATTTATTAGTAGAAGAGAATTGTCATCAGACTCCTTTTGTAAATGAAGAACCTGCAGCTCAGGTAAAAAATGATAAAAGTTTCCCAGCTATTACATTATAGAGTCAAAATTAATATCCCAAATTGACTAACCCCAAAGATTATGATCTTTCCAAAATATTACATTATATATAAGAACAGGATTATCCAGTCTTCTTATTGCTGCAAATACCTTAAAGAGAAGACACAGCTAGGAATACAGTTCCCAGAATTATCAAGTCACAGTTAGAAGGCAGTTTTTGAGGTCATTCTTTTTACTTTTATTAGGATCTCACTAAATTATCTGAAATGGCTGAGAATGAATCCTATTTATAAATATATCTTACAAGGGTATTTGATGGCATCTTCTTGACATCATATCCAATTGTTGGAAAAGCCCAATTTTATCAACTGCAATTAATCTGTAAACAGGATTCTGTTAAGTGCTTACTGTATGCCAGGTTCCATAATATGCAATACCTGTAAGATGCAATCTCTTTCTTCAAAGATAATTTAGCAATGTTGGGCTTAGAAGGCAAATAAATAAAATGAGAACTAGTGATTCGGTATAAACCGAATTCGGTCTCGAATATGCAATAAAGGATTTTAGAGGATGAAGATGTACCTATAGGATAGATGGGTATTAGAATAATTGTGGTTATGATAGTTTAAAGGGGGATTTGAAAGAGAGAGATGGATTTCTTTCTGCAATTTAAAAGGTAATTCTTTGAATATAAGACACAATCTCACATGCAAAATGTTAGTTGCTTATATAGTAGTCACTGATTACTGGAATGTAGGCTCTGGTACCTGCCTGAGTTCAGTTCCTGGATCCATCATTACTATCCTGGGAACTTGGGCAATTTATTCAAGTACTCTGCTTCAGTTTCCTCTTCTACAAAATGCAGCCTTTATAATATCTTTCTTCTATGGGTGTTGTAAAGATTAAATGAGTTATTATTACATGCAAAGTGTTTACAACAGTACTTGGTACATGGTAAGAGCTCAGGAAATGTTGATGATGATAATCAGGAGGGATGAGGAGGAGGAAGAAGACGACCATGGCACCTATCAGAATGCTGTGCAGTTGGGCACTGCCACCCCTCCTCCTGAGCAGTAGGATCTAAAAATACCTCAAAAGTCTCTACCCCTAATACCGCCCACCTGTATGAAAGCAGAAAGGAGCTCTCCATAGTCCGTGACACAGTGAGAGTATTGTACTGCAGTCTTTTTACTAATTTCATTATGTGCCAAATTAGTCAATATCGGTGTATCTCTGCTGCCTGATTTTTATTCAACAATCTGAAAACTGGTCCTGAATCTGCACCCATCACCTGATCCATGCCACATTCTTCTCCAGGGACTCAGATTCTGATTTTGGTTACCCTCACACTAATTACTATCAAATGAAAATTTTGATTCTATTCAATACCAAGAATTGCTGCTTAAAACCCCAGCGTGGCTCTCTGTAGATCATTCGGCTTTTGATTAAACCTCTTTTGAAAAGTTCTCCAAATTGAATGTAGTTTTATACCATGCCCTGCAGAGTGCAATTTTTGACTTATATTTTATTATATGTTTGCACCTGATTGATGGGGTCAACCCTGTGGTTAAAATTAGTTTTTCTCTGCCCTTAGCAATGACCCTTACCTAGTTTCTTTAGCATACAATCAGTATCATCGGCTTGTAGTAAAATTGATTGCTTATTCTTTACCCTGATAAACTTTTTCTACATTTTGAGTGGATATTATTAAGCCACCAAAGTCCTTACGTCAAACAAAATTAGGCGGAACTGACATGTCTGTCATTTCATGAGAGGTAGAGTAAATATGTTGAGTTATGACAACCTATTACTTCAGAGATAAAGTATCTGTTAGATAGATATACAAAGGAGAATATTCAAAGATAGTTAAGATTAACAATTGCGAGTCTTGCTCAAGCAGTAAGTATTCATCTTTTGCTTTTACCTAGTTTCACATTCATATTTTCTTGGCATGCAGAAGGGGATCTGTCTACATTCTGTATTACTTTTAGATGAATTATAGACCTCTTCCATAATTTGGGCATAGACAGGCAAAAAATACATTCTTTACTCTTTACCAATTTACCATACTCTTTACCATATTATTTATACAACTCAGATTAAAAATTATTGGAAATACTCATGTATTTAAAATTAAACAGTGCTAATTGTTATTGCTGTAAAGAAAATGTTGGGAAGTTCACAAGGAGAAAATTAGGGTGTAGATCATACAACCAAGAATAAACAGTTTCAGCCCGGGAAGATATGTTACACTTGTAAGATGCCTCCTCCTAACTCTCTTGATATTCTGGTTGTGTGTGTTATGAAATGTGAGCTGTATCGGTAATGGAAATTGATGAATGTGGAAGGAATGTTAAAGGAGAAAATTAGGAGGAAATTGTGATTTATATATGGTATGTATATAAATATGTATAATTTGACACATCCGAACATTTGAGCTATCATATACCTTGCACCTAAGATGCCAGTGAACATCATCATAAAGTCATTGCTATTGTCACTATTACTAAAGTCGCTATTCTCTATTTTTGTATGCCTGATGGGTCTCTGTTTTTTTCTACATTGTTGCAGTACCCTGGGGAAATTCGAATATAATTGCAAAGTTAAATAATAGCTTAGGAAGTTAAAACATTGCCCTGTTTTATGATCATCTGTTAATAAGGATGCATATTTCTCTTTCTCAGCAAAGCTACTGATACCCTCTGCCTTGGTGTTAGTTCTCCAGAAGGAGATTTTAGGATTAGGATTTATAACAATTGATTTATTAAAAACATACACCCAGGAGAAACCTTTAAGAGAGGAGAGGAAGTTGGGCAAGGAACAAGATCTCAAGTCCTGGCCATGGATCCTGAAGGGCAGTTTTGAAATGCAAATTTCACTTAAGTATTTCCCCAACTTCAAGAGAGGGAGATGAGCTTCCTAGGCTTATACCTGTCAGTCCTTGTCTAAGGGCTACCTCAGGGGGGGCTTGATCTCCCAGCCCTTTTTGGCAAATGGCTCCAGGAGTGCAACGGCAGACTTTTGTTGCAGAGCATTGCAAGGACACCCCAGTAGATGCAAAGCACACCCAGAAACTTGCCAAGGGAAGCACAGATGCAGAAAAGGCAACAGAGGGAAGCTCTATGGGCTCACAGGTGTGTCTCTGTTATCCATGCATAGAACCAGGAAGCAGGTCACAGTATCTGAGAGGGTACTAATGTGCAGTAAATTAACATTTAAAGATAGGAAGGATTCTGGTCTCTGGGCTCTTTCATAGCTAGATGGCATAGCCATCTATTGGTTTAGGAGACTGCCATTGCAAAGACGAATAATGTTAGGAAAAAAAGAATATTCTTTTATCTCAGTAGTTGGTGGAAAGCTACTTTCAATAGTCTTTCTGCAAAAATGCCTCTTAAATCAGCTCTAGATTGTAATTCACCTTCTTTATGTAATTTTCACAGGTCTCATTTTCTGTGATAAATGAACAGTTTCATCTGCGTGTGTGTATATGTGAATACTGACTGTCCTTAGGGGAATTGGGTAAAGAGAGGAAAATTGTGCTTAAGAGAAGGGCCCTTTTTACTCTCTATCTGTAGGTCTCATTCTCCCTTTAGTGAACAAATGCTTTTTGCTTGCTAGTAGTGCCAAGACCAGTGTTTAGAGCAAAATATGCAAAGATGGATAAGACTTGGTCATTGGCCTAAGGGAACTTATTCGAGAAAATAGACATTTTAATAGATAGTTTCAACAGGGTTTCTTCATCTGTAATGTGAAAATATTAGTTGCCCATTTTATCATTCTATTAATTATCTATTCCTGCATAATAAATTACCCCCAAATTCTCTTACAGTTTCTCTGGATCAGGACTTCAAACAGGACACAGCAGGGATGCTTGTCTTTGCTGTATGGTTTCTAGGGCCTCAGCTGGAAGATTCCAAGACTGAGAAGATAATATTATCTGAAGGTTTGTTGGTGCACATGCCTGGAAGTTAGCACTGTTTGCTTTCTGGGGGGCTTAACCAGAGCTGTTGACTGTAATACTCACATGTGGCCTCTACATGCGGCAAGGGCTTCCTCACAATGTGGTGGCTGGGTTCCAAGAGTGAGGATCCTGAGTGAAAGAGAACTACTCCATAGTGCTACTGTGAGGAGCAAACAAATTATCAGCATAAAATTCTAAGATCATCATCTAGCACAATGTGCTTAGTGAGAGATAGCTATTATTATTTTTAATAATATTATTAATAGTAAATGTACAAAGTATAGTAGTAATAATATTTTATATACATCCAGGGTAATCTAATTTCAATGCATCCCTAGAGGGGGACATTTCTCACCTCTTTTGGACACCATCAAAGCAAATTATTAATAGTTTTTTATTTGAAAGATGCATCCCTATTCTTTGCTAGCAGTCCATGGGCTTCAAAGAGAGATTTCAGCTGACATAGAGTTGAGCAGTATAATCCAAAAGGATTATAATTTTTGATTTCCAATAAAAGAAAGCTGCCAGGAAAGATGATAGCCCTACCATAATCAGAGAAATAAGATAACTTGGGAATTCTTGGAACTGCGTCTCCAAGTCTCAATGTGGTAATTGGGTCATAGACATACACTATGTCTTCACTTATTTGGACTTTTTACTTTTATTTGGGATGATCATTTCATTATGCTTTGAAACGAATTTTATTCTGTTATGTAAGGATATGTAAATAATAATTATCATCTTTAATTTGAGGTTTTGTGTGTATAGTAGTAAAGAGAAGTATATAGAGGCAGGGAAGGGAAATTAGAAAGGATATTGTTTGATATTCAAGGTAGGGCTATTTTCATCTAATAAATGTCAGGTGCATATTATCACTGAACTAGTGATCAATCTCTTTCCAAAGAACTCTTCCAGTGACTGGCTATATCTCTTTATCATTTGCTAAGAAAGACATTATAACTTGTAGTGATGATGACTGAGCAAACACTTTTTCTGTTCTCCTGCAAAATTCTAAAGCTATCAGAGTGTCTTCTAGATCTTTGTTTAATATATCATGCTGTTATTCACCTTAGTGATTGTGTTCTTTCACAGTACAGATTAGAGTCTAAATTCCTTTAAAATGTCACTCACTTCATCCTCTCCTATTTCTCATCACTGCTGCTTGACTCCAACACACAACACACACCTGACTTCTTACAAGCCCTGGGTAAACCACATAATTTAATACTTACGTACTTATATACATTTTGTTTCCTTCTACTGAAAAGTTTTTCTTCTTATTTTCTACTTTTCAAAATACATTCCTCCCTTTATTTTGAAAATCTCTTCCTTCCCTTTTCTCCATGCAGAATTTCTCATTTCCTCCTTTGTACCCCCTTGACATTAAGCACACACCATTCTTGTAAATCATGTGATGTCTGTCCCCCTCCTGCGTTATGACTTCCTCTGGAGCTGGGACCATTTTATACTAATGTTTATCTCTTCAGTGTCTGTGACCTGGCCTTGCACTTGCTAGATAAAATGTGCAGTGAATGAATAACTTAAATTTATAAATAACTGTGCTTGGCATGACATCTACTTCTTCCCCATAATGCAGCCTTCCTTCTAGACTATGCTTATGGAGTTTTGTTTTCCATTTATCTACTACTGTGTCACAGAATACCCTAAAACTCAGTGACTTAAAGTAACATCATTTCTTTATTTATCTCTGATGGTTCTGGGGATTTACTGGGCTCATCCAGGTGGTTCTTAATCAGTTTCATGCGGTTAGCAACAGATGATGGCTTGCTCATAAATCATGAAAAATTCTTCACTCACCTACTTAGCAATGGATGCTGGCTGGTAGCTGGGACCTCAGCTGGGGCGGTTGCTGGAGCACCTGCAAAGAATTGTTTTTATACATAATGTAGGGAGTTAGTGAAAACTGGATAAAAGTTACCTAGTCATTCTTAAATCATGATTGTATAAGCCTGTGAGGGGTTGATCATGTCTATACGTAGTGTAATTCTCATTTGTCTTTTATCATTCTGAATGTAAATTCATCCATCCTTTAATATTAGCTTTCCTGGTCAAGCCAGCCATCAGTTACCTTCGCTGTCTCTTATGACTCATGATTCTTTTAATCTACTTTTCTACTCAAAATCTTATTTGTGAGAAAAAAATTATGACAAAATCCAACATGCTTTTATGGCAAAAATGTCCAATAAACTAGAAAGTAAAGGGAACTTCCTCAACCTGATAAAGGGCAGTTATGAAAAACCAACAGCTACCATCACACTCCATGATGAAAGACTAAAATCTTTCCCCCTAATATCAGGAACGGCAAAATAAGGCTAACTTTGGCACTTCTGTTTGATATTGTACTGGAAGTTTTATGCAAAGCAATCAGGCAAAAATAAATGAATAAGTGAAATATAAATAACATCCAAATTGGCAAGAAGAAGTAAAACTATCTCTATTCACAGATGACGTATTCCTATATATAAAAAATGTACAATGGATACCACTTCAAACCCCATGGAATGGCTATAATAAAATAATGGAAAATAAGTGTTGAAAAGATAGGGTGGAATTGGAACTATTGTACATTGCTGGTGGAAATTTAAAATGTTACATCCACTATGGAAGATAGTTTAACAATATCTCCACAATTAAACATAGAATAAACATATAACCCAGCAATTTCACTCCTAGGTAGGTGTATACCCTTCCCAAACTGAAAACAAATATTCAAACAAATAATGTACATCAATGGACATGCTTGTAGCTCTTACTTGGGAAGGGCAAAGGCAATATATATAACCTAAACATTTGTACCCTTGTAATATTCTTAAATAAAAAATAAATAAAATTTAAAAAAATTAAAGAAAGTATTCATAGCAATGCTATTCACAATAACCAAAAGGTGGAAAACCCCAAATCTTCAACAATGGATAAATGAGTAAACAAAATGTGTTTTATACATATGTGTTTTATACATATCAAATGTTCCCTCTGCCATTCATTAGTTATGTTACTTTATGCACATTACACAACCAATATGAGGTTAAAATCTTCCTTCCTTAAATAGTGAGGGTGGCTCAAAGAGTTGGATGAAAATTTCTTAAAGCTTACATAGCAGGATAAATGTCTGAGAACAGGTAAGAGAAAGTATTGGAAGAAGAAATGAAAGATTATTGAGGGGTTCTTGCCTTCTAGATACATTATCAAGCCTTTATGATGAATCAATGCGCTGCTGGTAGAGAGATAGATTGACAGATAATTCAGGTCATATCTCTGCTCATAAGAAAGTAGTATCTGAAAAACAGAGTTCAGTCAAATAAGTGGGAAAGGATGGAATATTTAGCAACTGGTGATACCATATGGATAAAACTAAAATTCAACCTCAATTTTAATGCTTACAAAATAAATTTCAAATGGAATAAAAAACTTCAAAGAAGGAAAATCAGAGCAATAAAAATCTGTCAAGGAAATTTAGTAAAAATAAACCAAATTTGGATACCCTAGAACCCTAAGATTCAAGATAAAAGATGAAAAATTAAAATGTATTTAATGAAGCAAAAATTATAAAGACAGTGGATAAAGATCTGGAACAAATGTATCCCTGATGAAAAAAAACCATATCTATCATATACAAATCTCTTACAAACCGACCAAAAACAGAAAACCAAATAGAAAAATGAGTAAAGTATATTAATGGGAAAATTCTAAAAATAATCCTAATGATTCATAAGCATAAGCAAAGTTATCCAAAAGTCAGAGAAATGTGAAGAAACAATGATTTATCTCTTAAGATATAGCTGACTTCAATAATGAGTAATAATATCTATTTCTGGCATGATTGCAGGAAAAAGGACTGTTCTCATACATGGCTAGAATAAGTTAGCAGTGTTCCATCCTTTCAGGAAAGCAAACTGGAAAGGTCTATTAAATTTTATACTGTGTGCATGTATTAGTCCATTGTGCTGCTATAACAGAATAACACAAAGTGGGTAATTTATAAAGAACTGAAATTGATTTTTCTCATGGTTCTGGTGACTGGGAAGTCCAAGATGAAAATGCCAACAGGTTTGGTTGTCTGGTGAGAGCTGCGTTCTGTTTCCTAGAAGGTACTTGGTACTGTCCACCTTACCATGTTGGACTTTGTAAAATGTCAGTCATTTAAGATATTCAGAAGGAAAATATTTCCATTGAGTTTAGCTTGAGGAAAACTCTAATATTATATCTTTTTTCCCCTGAAGATTCACATTGTTTGTGGAATCTACAGTAAAGGAGTTTACTGAACTGTTTGTTTTCCAAAACACCTGATGAAAGAAACTCTGTTGTGTGTGTAAAATTTATCATCATCCTCTAGAATTTGTATTCTATGCAGCAGAGAGAAACCGGTTTAGACAAAGTGGTTTACAATACTAACTGTAACTGGAAAGGTGTGGGCACAACACTTTATATATCTCTAGTGTAGACAGCTATAATTTCTTTGTATATCTTAGGGCAATGATGAAATTGGTGTACATTCCTAAAAGCAGGTTTTCTTATTACGTCTCATTTTAACACAGGGAACATGGTAATTGAAAGAAATGGAGGCAATGATGTCAGTAATAAGGAATGTGTGTATTTATACCCAAGTTATAAAGCTCTAACATTAATTTCCGTTGTCAGTTTTACTAATTTTAACAAGACTCCGATTCATTTGGTGGTGCTAGGAAGAGTAAATTGCACTGGAAACCCTGAATGAATGACCCCCTTAGGAAACATCATTTGTGTTTTTTGTCTTGACTGTTTAAAAGCCAATCAATCTCTATTGGCAAGGAGAAATAGTATGAGCAGCCTTTTGTGATAAAGCATAAAAAATGGAAAGTTTCCTGAGGGATTAGAAGGCACTATTTTGCTTTGGAATTGAGGGGAGAATGTAGAAGCCATTCTAGGGAGCTTTAGGGGATGGCTGTGTTGAGGATGAAAACGGGGGCCTGAGCGTGGCGCAGACGTCCGAGCACAGAATCGAATGCTTGAAGTCGCTTTTCTTCAATGTCCTCTAAGTCTAATCAAACATCTTGTCTTCTCTTCTTTTTTCTTTCTTTTTCCTTCTTTCCTTCTTCCATTCCATCTTTCTTTCTCTCCCTCCCTCCCTCTTTCCTTTCCTTCCTTTTCATTTCAATAGACTTAGGAAGTGTAAGTGATTTTTTGTTATAGGGATCAATTGTATAGTGGTGAATTCAGGGCTTCTAGTGTACCTGTCACCTGAATAGTGTTCACTGTGCCCAACATGTAATTTTTGATCCCTCACTCTCCTCCAACCCTCCCCTTCTGAGTCTCCAAAGTCGATTATACCACTCTGTGTGACCATGTGTACCCATCATTCAGCTCCCACTTATAAGTGTGAACATGCAGTATTTTTTCCATTCCTGAGATACCTCACTTAGGATAATGGCTTCTTCCAGTTCCATCCAAGTTGCTGAAAAAGACATGATTTCTTTTTTTTAATGACTGAGTAGTATTCCCTGGTATATATACACACCACATTTTCTTTATCTGCAAATCAGTTTATGGACACTTAGGCTGATTTTATATCTTTGCAATTATGTATTGTGCTGCAATAAACATTCTGATGCAGGTGTCTGTTTGATATACTGAGTTCTTTTCCTTTGAGTAGATATCCAGTAGTGGGATTGCTTGATCAAAGGGTAGGTCTACTTTCAGTTCTTTGAGGACTCTGCATACTGTTTTCCATGAAGGTTGTACTAATTTACATTCCTACCACATTCCACATCTGTGCCAATTTTTATCGTTTAGTAATGGCCATTCTGCCAGGGCTAAGGTGTTATCTCATGTGGTTTTAATTTGTATTTCCCTGATGATTGGTGATATTGAGCATTTTTTATATGTTTGTTGGCCATTTGTATATTTTCTTTTGAAAAATTTCTGTTTTCTAATATCCAGAATCCCCGAGGAACTCAAACAAATCAACGAGGAAAAAAAATAAAAGGATATAACCCCATTAAAAAGACTGACTTTTAATGGCAACTGTGTGGCAGGGAGAGAAACAGAATCAATGAACCATTTGTAATCTAGGACTCTCCCTCATCTGTTCCAGGAGTAGAATCAGTCATTTGCATAAGCCTTTGTTTGTTGATTTGTTTTTTTCAACAGCAGTGGTGAGCAGTCTAGTTCCTCCTAAAAGAAAAGCACTGGACTTGCTATTGTTCTAGATGAGGTTTTGAACTTTTAATCATTCAGTTTTGAGCAGTAAAGGAAATGAGGTTGTACGTCCACTCCATCTGCAGTGTAATAGTTCATACCTACAGGAATAGTTCCCATACTGATTACAGACTGAAATGACCTGGGCAAATGATTTAAAATACAGATTCCTCAGTTTGTTTGTTCTCCCCCCACCAACCCCCAAGAGATGCTGATTCCATAGCATAGAATCTCTCTGTATTTTTAACAAGTTCCCCAAGTCATGGTGAGGTAGCTGATTAGGGGATTGAAATGTGGACAAGACAGCTCTAGGCTATTTATTATTTAAAGTGAGGATGTAAATGGAACATGTTCTTTCTTCTCATAATTACTTTTGTCAGCCTAATGGTGATAAGGCCAAGTATTGTTCTGAAAATTTGGATGGAGTCCTATGGTTTCTGAAATGAGTGATTACCATTATCATATGTAATGTTAGACTATATCCAAAGTTAAAATCATCATCAGTTTTCTAGAGAATATAAAATTATCTATGAAACCAGCCTAAGTTGAAAAAAAAATGAAGAGCAACTAATGAAGTAATCAGTGGTGTCATCTTTAGTATGCCTAGATTGGGAGGCATCCAAATGTAGTGAAATGGATTGAATTTTGAAACCCAAAAGATTTGAGTTCAGGTTATGACTCCACTTCCTACCTATGCGACCATAGACAAGTCACCTCTCTGAGACTTGGTTTGCACACTGTAAATGCAGATGACAAGATCTACCTAGAAGCTGCTGTGAGGATCGTATAAAACAAAATGATGCTGGAAATTCCAAGAGATCTTTCTTGTTTACCATTGAACCTCACCTTAAACACCATGCTGGACACATAATAGGAGTTAAAAATCACTACCTTTTATTAGCATGATTTAGAGGCAGAGTATTGTACTCTCAGCTGTCAAAACAGCACCAATTTCACTCAGTAATTAAATGTTTTCCTCTTCTCTGGTTTTAATGTACCATAGGATTTTTTTTTTCCCAATTCTATGTGGGCTCTGTTAATCACTTATGCATTCCTCCATGGAGACATAAACACAGTCAAGTAAATGTTAAACCGTGAACCCCTGCAGCACTAAGGAGAATCATGTCACTTTTTTTCTCAGCTCAATGTGAGCCCTTTCCACTTAAGAGTCAAAAGGAAATTGAAATGAAGTCACCAAAATGAAATCAATGCTTCTTCCTCTTCTCTCCCCAGTCCCTATAAACCACCTCTTAATTAAAAATGTATATATTTGAATGAATAAATAATTTTTTCAAGCTAATCCCAAGCTTTATTAAGTGGGACCAGGAGGATATAAAGGAAAAAAATTTTAAAAGGACTGCCTTTTTTTTCTTTTCTTTTTTTTTTTTTTTGCTTTTCCCCTACCTTGGAAATTGACACATTAGTATGATAAAAATATTGGGGAAATCCCAGGATGCAAAAAGGAGACATGGTAGTTCTTAAATGGATACTTATATCTGTGTACATATCTATTTCTGAAACTATATATCATCTATACATTTCAGAGATTAAGGCAATAAAATATATAATAAACATAATACCTAATACACATACTTAATATTGAATGATATGAAAGACAATTGTAAGACCTGAATTCTATGTAAATCAGTATTTTTATGTGTTTTTAGTATAATAATACTAAAAGATAAGGTTTTCCTAGATCATTTAACCTTTACATAGGTTAGAGCTTTATAGGTGCTTAAGTTTTACCTTTCCTTCAACCACTGATGCATAATTAATGCTCTGAAAACAAAATTTTAAAAATATGAGGGCAGGAAAAGTTAATTGTTATATTTTATTTCAAATGAGTCTCAAGAAAATTGTTCAACTTGGGCTAGTAGAAGCAACAAAGATATGAGGGGTGGTGTCAGTTTTAGTATAAGTTCCTGAATAAAAGGGGCAAAACAGATCTCATTCCGTTGGTTTTGGTGAAATGAAACTGAGTCTTTCTTTTTCTCCATCTCTCTCTCTCACAATTTTTAGCAGCTGGTGTGTATAGAATTTCTTATCCATAATTTGTTTCCCATAGTTTAGTGATTGACACATATTTAAGGCTTCGTTAAAAATATGGTGCTTTTAAGTGAACTGTGTTAACAGTAGAATAACCCAGATAACATTATTTTATGTAAATATAAACAGATACGGGAATGAGTCTCAAAGAGATAGGGTGATTAAATGATTTGCCCAAATGACACAGCTAAAAAAAAAAAAAAAAAAAATCTAAGAGTCAGGGTGTAGTTGTCTGTATCTGAAATTTATTGGAAGGAAGGAGATGGGTATAATCTCTCTCCTCTCCCCACCTTCCAGCTAGAGTTAAATGTATAGGCACACAGAGAACTCGCACTGACTCCCTATGTCACAAGCAGAAGGGAGAATCTCCTAGGGATATTTTCAATATTTTTCATTTATTTGTATTTGTTTTTAATAATATAATGTCCAGTAGAAAATCCCGTTTACCACCAGAAGTCTTTTGAAGTAGTAAGGGGTGAAAAATATTTACAACTAAAATTTACAGTGGGGTTATATACGAGATCTTATTTTTCAAAACATTGTCACCTTTCCAAATGATTGGATATCCCACCTGATTTAGAATAATCATATTTTGATACAATCTCTTTTTGTAAATGCTTAAAGTAAATGCATAGGGAATATATGCCTGTTCATGGTACCATTATATATAGCTATGATGCTAGCTAACACCAACTGAATATTTACTATGTGCCAGAAAGTGTGAAAAGGGCTTTCTGTGAGTTCATTCTCAATAACTATGAAGTAGTTCCTATTATTAACTCTCTTTTGGTGATGAGGCTACTAGAGTTTAGCGTGGTTAAGTACCTCTCCCAAGGCCACATGACTACTAAATGATGTTGCAAGAATAAACTGGGCATCTTGAGCTGAACCTTCTAGACCTATGTGGTGGCCTCCTGAGAGGTAGCTCACTCTCAAAATTGAAGCTCTGGCTTATAGAGGAAAGAGCTTGGGCTTTGGAGTCAGACTTGGGTTCCAGGCCCAACTGCAACACTTACTATCTCTAGCATGTTGGGTAAGCATCTTCCCTAATTTGATTCCTAAGTTCTCCATCTGGAAAATGGGGCTAACAATATCTTACAGATTAAATGAGTTAATGTACATATTTTACTATTTTCCTGGGACATAGTAGTAGGTATGCAAAAAAGAAATAACATTTCCAAATTAAAAGTTCTCTGGACTTAGCTAAACCATACCACTTACGAATAAATTGTTCAAATTTGGCTTACTGAGAAGCCTAAAGCTAAAGTGCTAGAGACTATCTATCTACCTAGAAATAAAAAAAAATGTCTTCCATCTCCAAAAGGACAAACAATTTCTCATTCCCCAAATTCTGTCTAACTGCCCATTCTCTGCCAATAACCATGGACTCTGCAGGGCTGAATCTATCCGATCTTCCCTGTTTTACTACTGCTTGAGCCCATGATTCCCAAAGTGTGTGCCAAGGTGTGCCAGGGTGCTACACCAAACTCTCAAGGACACATTGGAACATTTTAAGTTGTTAGGAAAGCCCAGTGATACTCCATTTTTGTCAAGCACTGTGTGAATTGCCAGCTCGAAATAGTTCACATTTTTCACATCACTTTACATTCCTTGTCAATGGTGTCATGTCTTTGGGAAGCTGGGTTTTCAGCAGTTGCTGGGATAAAAAGCAAACCCTCTGTTTCAATGTGAAACAGGACATGAGGGGGGCGGTATCTGATCCGATTGCAAGCTTTGAAGAGTTGTACAGTGCCCAACATGTGCGCACACCCCATTAGCAAGCACCACTGGTGGTAATTTAGGAAAGAAAGATAAATAATTTTTCTTTGAAATGATATGCACTTATTTTTGCAAAGAGCTACTAAGCTGTTAGGACATAAATACTTCTAAGTTGTTTGCATCAAACTACCTAATAAATGGAACTATTAGGTATTTGACAGTGATTCTTCGAGTAAGATTTGGGACCCACTTGTACCAGAATCACCTGAAGGGATCTGTTATGAATACTCTTGAAACAGAATTTCTGATATCTGTTTCTTAA
>RJWJ010005717.1:0-27572 GCA_004363605.1 Indri indri
ATTTGTAATGAGAATGTGCAGTATTTGTTTTTTTGTTCCTGGGTTACTTCACTTACAATAATGGCCTCCAGTTCCATCTAAGTTGCTGCAAAAGACATTGGTTAATTCTTATGATGGCTAAGTACTATTCAATGGTGTGTGTGTGTGTGTGTGTGTGTGTGTGTGTGTGTGTGTGTATGTGTGTGTATATATATGTGTGTGTGTACATATATGTGTGTGTGTGTGTGTGTGTATATATATATATATATATATATCACATTTTCTTTATCCACTCATGAGTTGGTGGGCACTTACGTTAGTTCCATATCTTTGCGGTTGTGAATTGTACTGCGATAAGTATATACATGTGTCTTTTTAGAAAATGGCTTCTTTTCCTTTGGGTGGATCCCTAGTAGTGGGATTGCTGGACTGAATGGTCGGCATAATTTTAGTTCTTGAGAAATCTTCATACTGTTTTCCATAGAGGTTGTACTAATTTACATTCCCATCAACAGTGTATATACATTCCCCTTTTCACTGTATCTGTACCATATCCACACCATCTAGTGTTTTCTTACCATTCTGACAGGAGTGAAGTGATATCTCACTGTGATTTTAATTTACATTTCCCTAATGATTAGTGATGTTGAACATTTTTTCTTATGTTTGCTGATCATTTATTTCTCTTCTTTTGAAAAATGTCTGTTCATGGCTTTTATCTACTCTTTCATTTTGTTTTTTATTTTTAAAATTATAAGTGATTTATTAAAGTCTTATAGAGAAGTTAGGTAGAAAATAAAATAAAACAAAAACCCCAGAAACCTATAAACTTATTATTACAAAACTATAAAATCATTTGGCATCTCTATGTACATATATTTCTACCCATCACATTTTAAATCAGTATTTTCATTTATGTATATATTTTTGAAGAAACATTGATTGATGAAAATGATTTTGAAATTTGCTTTAAAAACTTGTGTAAAAATCTTTCCCCTATAATACTCTGTGGTTCTCTTTACCCTGCTTTTTTTATTTCAGCATATTACAAGAGGTACAAATGTTTAGGTTACATATATTGCCTTTGCCCCCACTGAGTCAGAGCTTCAGGCATGTCTATCCCTCAGATGGTGTGCATCGCACCCATTAGGTGTAAATATACCCATCTCCACCTGCCCGACACATGATGGATGTTACTATTATATGTGCACATAAGTGTTGATCAGTTAATACCAATTTGATGGTGAGTACATGTTCTTGTTTTTCCATTCTTGGGATACTTCACTTAGTAGAATGGGCTCCAGCTCTATCCAGGATAATACAAGAGGTGGTAGATCACCATTGTTTTTTGTGGATGAGTAGTATTCCATGGTATGTATATACCACATTTTATTAATCCACTCATATATTGATGGGCGCTTGGGTTGTTTCCACATCTTTGCAACTGTGACTTGTACGACTATAAACATTCGAGTGCAGGTTTTTTTTTAATAGAATGTCTTTTTTTCCTTTTGGTATATGCCCAGTAATGGGATTTCTGGATCAAATGGTAATTCTACTTTAGCTCTTAGAGTTATCTCCATATTACTTTCATAGAGGTTGTACTAGTTTGCAGTCCCACCAGCAGTGTATGAATATTCCTTTCTCTCTACATCCATGCCAACATTTGTTGTTTTGGGACTTTTTGGTAAAAACCATTCTCACTGGAGTTAATATCTCATTGTGGTTTTGATTTGCATTTCCCTGATGATTAGGGATGTTGAACATTTTTTTCATGTGTTTGTTGGCCATTAGTCTGTCTTCTTTTGAAAAGTTTCTGTTCATGTCCTTTGTCTATTTTTTAATGGGGTTGTTTGATTTTTTCTTGCTGATTTTCTTGAGTTCTATATAGATTCTAGTTATCAGCCTTTTATCAGATGTGTAGCATGTGAATATTTTCTCCCATTCTGTTGGTTGTATGTTTGCTCTCATGATAGTTTCCTTGGCTGTGCAGAAGCTTTTTAATTTGATCAGGTCCCATTTATTTGTTTTTGTCATTGCTATGATTGCCTTTGGGGTCTTCTTCATAAATTCTTTCCCTAGGCCGATGCCTATAAGCGTTTTGTCAACATTTTCTTCTAGAATTGTTATAGTTTCATGCCTTAGGTTTAAGTCTGTTATCTACTGTGAATTGATTTTTGTGCAAGGTGAGACATGTGGCTATACAATTTTCCCAGCATCATTTATTGAATAAGGGTTCTTTTCTCCAGTGTATGTTTTTTTCTGCTTTACCAAAGATCAGATGGCTATATGAGGATGGGTTCTCAGTTCTGTTACATTGGTCTATGTCTCTGTTCTTGTGCCAGTACCATGCTGTTTTAATTACTATAGCCTTGTAGTATAGCTTGAAGTCTGGTAAATTGATGCTTCCCAATTTGTTCTTTTTGCTTAAGGTTGCTGTTGCTATATAGGCTCTTCTCTGGTTCCATACAGAGCATAGAATTATTTTTTCTATATCTGCAAAAAATGATGTTGGTATTTTAATAGGAATTGCAGTGAATCTGTGGATCACTTTGGGTAGCATAGATATTTTAATAATGTTTATTCTGCCGATCCATGAGCATGGTATGGTTTTCCACCTGCTTACGTTCTCTGCTATTTCCTTCTTCAGTGTTTCGTATTCTCTCTGTCGAGGTCTTTCATCTGCTTAGTTAAATATATTCCTAGGTATTTCGTTTTCTTTGTTGATATTGTGTCTTTGGTTTGGTTCTCAGTTTGACTGTTGTTGGCGTATAGGAATGCTACTGATTTGTGTACATTGATTTTGTAACCTGAGACTTTGCTGAATTTGTTTATTTATTCCAGTAGTCTCATGGCAGAATTTTTGGGGTTTTCTAGATATAATATCATATCATCAGCAAAAAGTGATAGTTTGACCTCTTCTGCCGCCATTTGTATGTCCTCGATTTCCTTCTCTTGTCTGATTGCTCTGGCTAGGACTTCCAGCACTATGTTGAATAGAAGTGGTGATAGAGGGCAACCTTGTCTGATACCAGTTCTAAGTAGGAATGCTTTCAATATTTCCCCATTCAGTATGATGTTGGCTGTGGCTTTGTCATATATGGCTTTTATCATTTTCAGGTAAGTCCCGTCTATACCTATTTTGTTCAGCATTCTTATCTTAAAAGGGTGCTGAATTTTTTTGAATGCTTTTTCTGTGTCTTTTGAGAGGATCACTTGATCTTTGTTTTTACTTCTATGTATGTAGTGAATTACATTTATAGATTTGGATATATTGAACCATCCCTGCGTCTCTTGGATGAAGCCCACTTGGTCCTGATAGATTATTTTTTTGATAAGCACCTGAATTTTGTTTGCTAGGATTTTTCTGAGAATTTTTGCGTGTATATTCATAAGGGATGTTGTTCTGTAATTTTCTTTTTTTCTTGAGTCCTTTCCTGGTTTTGGTATCAGGGTCATGTTGGCTTCACAAAATGTGTTAGAGAGGACTTCCTCCTTTTTAATGTTGTGAATAATTTCTGCAGGATAGACACCAGTTCTTCTTTGTAGGTCTGGTAAAATTTGGGTGTGAAACCATCTGGTCTGGGACTTTTTTTTTTAGGAAGGCTTTTTTATTGCTGCTTCAATTTCAGTACTTGATATTGGTCTGTTCAAGAATTCTATTTCTTCCTGATTGAGCTTAGGGAGGCTGTGTGTTTCTAAGAATTTGTCCATTTCCTCCACATTTTCATGTTTATGTATATAGAGATTTTTATAGTATTCATAGATGATATTTTGTATTTCCATGGTATCAGTTGTAATTTCTCCTTTTTAATTCCTGATTGACCTTATTAGAGTCCTTTCTTTTCTGCTTCTGGTTAATGTAACACGAGACATGTTAATTTTATTTATTTTTTCAGACAACCAACTTTTCATTTTATTAATCTTCTGTGTAGTTTTTTTGTTATTGATTTCATTTAGTTCTTCTCTCATCTTGGTTATTTCTTTTATTCTGCCAGGTGTGGGATTGGTTAGCTCATCCTTTTCCTTTGAGATGATTCATTAGATTGTTGATTTGTGATCTTTCTGTCATTTGCATGTATGCATGGATGGATATCAGTTTTCCTCCCAGGACTGCTTTAGCTGTGTCCCACAGATTTTAATAACTTTTGTCTCCTTTATCATTTAGTTCAAAGAATCTTTTGATTTCCATCTTAATTTCCTCCTTAACCCAACAATGTTGATTAGTTTCCATGACTTTGTGGGGAGATGAGGGTTTCTGTTGGAGCTGATTTCTAATTTTATTCCACTGTGGTGTGAGAAGATGCATGGTATAATTTCTATTGTTTTAAATTTGTTTAGACATGTTTTGTGGCCTAGGATATGGTCAATCTTAGAGAATGTCTTGTGAGCTGATGAGAAAAATGTATATTCAGTAGTTTTTGGGTAGAATGTTCTGTAAATATCTGTCAGGCCCACTTGTTCTAGAGTTCTATTTAAGTCCATTTTTTCTTTATTTATTTTCTGTTTGGAAGATATGTCTTCTTCTGTCAGAGTAGTGTTGAAGTCCCCGGGTATTATAGTCCTGCTGTTATTATTTTTAGATCAAGCAGGATTTGCTTTATGAATCTGGGTACACCTGAGTTAGGTGCATAAATATTTAGAATTGTTATGTCTTCTTGTTGAATTGTACCCTTCACCATTACATAATGACCATCTTCGTCTTTCATTACTTTTGTTGACTTGAAGACTAAGTTATCTGAAATCAGAACTGCTACGCCAGTTTTCTTTTGTTTTCCATTTACATGGAATATTGTTTTCCATCCATTCACCTTGAGTCTGAATGCATCCTTGTGAGTTAGATGTATTTCCTGAAGACAGCAGATATTTTGGCTTGTGTGTATTTATCCATTTGGCCAGCCTATGTCTCTTCAGTGTGCAGTTTGGGGCATTCACATTTATTGAAAGAATTGATAAGTGGTGCAGATTTCTGTTCATCCTGTTGCGTTGAGCTTTGTTGCTTTATTTTCTCTCTTGAGCCACTGTGGTATCTGGCCTTTGACCTTTAGCTTTTGGATGGTTTTATACTGGTTAGTGTCTGTTGGGCTTATCTGTGTGTAATGCTGTTCTGAGTACTTCATGGAGGGCAGGCTTTGTCTTGATGAATTCCCCCAGTCTTTGCTTATTTGAGAAGGTCTTTATTTTTCCTTTGTATAAGAAACTTAGTATTGTAGGATAAAAAATTCTAGACTAGGCATTATTCTGTTTGAAAAGACTGAGAATGGGGCCCTACTCCCTTCTGGATTATATGGTCTCAGTTGAGAAGTGTGCAGTTAGTCTGATGGGTTTTCCTTTGCAGGTTACCTGCTGCTTTCACCTTACGGCTCATAGGAGGGTCTCTTTTGTGTTTATTTTGGCCAGTCTGATGACTATGTGTTGTGGTGTCATACTGTTTGTAATGAATCTCCCAGATGTCCTTTGAGTTTCTTGTACCTAGATATCTAGATTTCTAGCTAGTCCAGGGAGATTTTCCTCCATTATGCCCTCAAATAGTTCATCCAACCCTTGTGTATTTTCTGCTTCACCCTCAGGGATGCCTATGATTCTTACGTTAGGCCTCTTTACATAATCTGACATTTCTTGTAGTCTTTGCTTATTCCTCTTATTTCTCTGCTGTCTCTGTGACTGACTTGTTTAACTGAAAACTGTTATGTTCAAGTTCTGAGATTCTTTCTTCTGCCTGATCTAACCTGTTCCTAAGCCTTTCCACTGTATTTTGTAATTCCTTGAATAAGTTCTTCATTTCCAGAAGTTCTGTTTCATTTTTCTTTAATATTTCAGTTTCTTTAGTGAACTTTTTTTTCCATGTCCTGGATTTTTTTTGTGGTTTCTTTGTGTTGAGTATCCATTTTTTCTTACATTTCATTGAGTTTTCTTATAGTCTATGTTTGAAATTCTTCATCTGTAATTTCAGTGTTGTGATTTTGGTTGGTATCCATTGCTAGAAAGCTAGTGTTCCTTTTTGGGGGTGTTTTTTTCAGTTTTAGTCTTCATACTTCCAGTTCTTTCACTGATTCCTTCCCATCTGGAGCAGCTGTTGCTTCTTACCTTTGGATATTTGTTTAGATAATGATGTGCCCAGTTTAGTCTCTGAACCAGTAGGTGGTGCTCATGGGTGAGAATTTACCATACCCTGTATGATGAGTTAGTAAAAGCAGTAAAAGAGTATGCAGATTCACCTCCCTGTCAATAGGTGGTGCTTGCGGGGAGGAGCAAGCTACAGTGTTGTTTTTGGGTGCTGTGACCAGCTCTAGTTCCTGTGGAGAAGCACTCTAGTGCCTTAGGTGATGGGTGGGGTCCTGGGACTTTCAGGTGTGTCTTTTTCTCCATCTTAGCAGGGGTGAGTGGGGGAGTGAGACTGGGTGGGCCTGGGTTGGGTGAGCCTGCCCTCAAGCTCCGCAAATGCTTTTAGCAGGGCAAAGCTGCCAGGGAGGGGCTGAAGTGGCCCCACTTAACCAGAAACTCTGCATGTGGGGGCAGGGCTCTCGGAAACCTGCAGTCTGGCAGTCTGGAGCAGGCCTTGCTCTTTTCCACCCTTCCCTATTCCTCAGTTTCTCCTGGGCCTCTGTTGGCAGGAAGGACCTCAAATCAGCTGAGCTCCCCCGCAATTGTGATGGGAGGTTCCTTGCCCAGTATCCTGGCCTGAACTGTGAGTGCAGCCCTCCCATGGAAGGAGGGTGCCCCACAACCACTCTGCAGCTAAGACCCACTCTGATATGCCCTGAAGGCACCCACACCTCAGTCAACTATTCACGAATATCCCCTCTGTGCCCCCAGGCGATATGATTAAGACTTGGGTATACGGAATCTGGCTTGCAGGCCTGTCTCCTGGGCCCTGGAGATCAATTTCCGACCATGCCAGGGAGAAGAGTGCTGGTCCCAAGTCACCCATGGGGTGCCCAAACTGAACCAATGTCCCTCCGCCTCAGGGTTTGCCACACTCTGCTGGAGTTGCCAGACCAGCAACACCAAGAAGGGCCTACAGGTAGGAAGCACTCAGTCGGAGCACCCCTCAGACCACCGCAGGGCCCCAAAAGGAAATGTCTGAGCTCCATTCCCTGTGGATGCCTCCAAGTGGCGGCTAAATTGTCTCTCTCAGCAGGTGAGTGGGGGACAGGAAGGGGAGAATAAAGGACTAGGTGGAGGAAGAGCTTCACCCCAGGAGTCTCCCACCTTCTCTCCAGGAGGCAGTCCTCCCAGAATGACTAGGCTCTGGAGTCCCACAGATCTCCCAGGACCCACTGGACCCCTGTGGCTCCTGCAGTCTGTGCCAGAGTTGGGAAATGTTTGTGTGGGGATGAATAAGACGAATCCTGAGGAGTTGAGGCAATATGGTGCCTGCTGACTGCCTTGGGTCTGTGGGGAAGGAGTCCTCCTGAGGGAGCTGGGAGCCTGGTGCCCTGTCCGCAAGAGGCTCTCCACTCACTGGCAGCAGCAGTCTCTGAGCTGGTGTTGGCAGGTCTCTCCAGCAGCTCGGGGGCACACCAGCAGTCCAAGATGCAAGGGAGGGGAATTTTATCAGCTCCACTTACCTTTCTGGCTGATCTCCAAGCCTCTCGGGGCTTAATCCCTGCTTATGCCTTACTTCTTCCAGTTCTGTTCCACAATCTCATCCCCTGGAGTCTTCTGTAGGTTCAGGCACCCTTCCTTCCAACCCTCATCTGATCTATGTTTGTCTATTTGTTTTTTTCTCTTTCATCTAAAATTTCTCCTTCCTGCAGAATTTCTCTGGCTGGAGGTGTTTCCCATTCGCCATCTTGCCTCTTCCCTAGCACAGAAATTTTGACTTGCTTCCTTTCTGACCTGGGCTGGTTCATCCTGATGTTTTCAAGTCCATAGTCCAATGTAGTAACCATTAATTCTTTTCACAAATATTTCTAGTTCTCCTCCTCCCTTTGAGTTTAAATGTGTCCATGTGATATGTCTTGGCTAAAGAAAGGCAAGTGGAATTGATACGAATCACTTCTGAGTGGAAACATTTAATTGCTAGTGTAAAACTCACTCCTACTGTGGCAACGCTGCACATGGTGATATCACCAACATATGGAGGATAGCTGTTCTACATAATTGCTTATCTAAACAAGAATTAAACTATTGTACCAAGCTACTGAGGTTGTGGAGTTGTGTATGTCCTGGTAAATGTATAACAACCTCAAGAAAATGAATCTGTGCTCTTTTGCTGGGATGGGAGAAGAGCAGTTTTCTGATTGTTTGAGGTAATGGAGGTGATCTGAAGAGTTCAGATTTTTTTCATACAGTCTCTCAACCAGTTCTACCACTATTGGCTTTGCCTGCACTTCTGGGCTTCCAGGCTTCTATAGTGACAATCTGCCTGCTTCTGGGATTTACCTTATTCCACCATAGGTTTGAACTTTTTCTTTCTTCTTAGTTACCAGTTGTCTGTTAGCTTTCCAGCTTCCAAAATTTTGTTTCCATCATCTCCTTTTCTCCTCACCCTTTAGGTTTATGTAATTTTTCCTCTTTACTGTCATTTTAGTGAGGTTTCCAGAAGGCAGCTGTGATAAATACTAGTGTTTAATACATCAGGTTGAACAAGAGGACTGATTTATGTTATTTACTTGATCAAGTTATTTCATATTTGTATTCCTTAGTTTCCTTATTTATGATTAATAAATTATTTGGATGATCACCAGCATATATTTAGCTCTAACTTTGTGATGTTCCTGTGCTTATAATTTGGTAAAGTGGAATATAGGCAATAAAACAAAATTTATGTCATTTAATATTTTGAGCACCCAAAGTATTTTAGGCATTATTACAAATAAATCTCCTTCATTAATGACAAATGCATGGGTAGTATATGACTGATTACAAATTCTTGGAAAGTACAGAATGTAGATGGGCATGGTGTCTCACACCTGTAATCCCAGTGATTTAGGAGGCTGAGGCAAAAAGATTGCTTGAAGCAAGGAGTTTGAAACTGCAGTAAGCAATGATTACACCACTGGATTCCAGCCTGCGTGACAGAGTGAGATCCTGTCTCTAAAAAAAAGAAAAAAGAAAGTACGGAATGAGATTTTACATTGTTAATTTAGTGTTTCCTTCTTATATGCATTCTGTTATACTAAGTTGATGCTTAGCATTATGTTGTCTGATTGAAGAAACTTATTACTAATATTTTTTATCATTTATATATGACTCTGAAGTTTCAGTAGAATATGGCTTTGGAGTCTTGTTGTTGATATATTCATAGTATTTTATTAGCAATGAGATTTATTTTCTCATCAATTCTTTAAAAATGATTTTCTTAGAGTTATATTGCTTATTCAAAATTTAGATATGTACTTACATATAAACACACAAGCACTGTCAATGAATCTGTTCAGAAGTATAATTTTTATGATTCCAGAAGTATTTGAACTTCATCTACTGTTCATTTACTTTAGAATAACTCTTATGATTCAAGGACTGGGAGTCATGGTGAAGTGCACACTGCAAAACCAGGTATATATAACTGATCTATGGTTATACTACAGTGTTTAAAAATCTTTTCTTTATGAATCTTATAAGTATTAAAAAATTGAAAAAGTGTGATCAAAGTAAGTATATTAAAAGTATTGATTAAATTCTGATTTTACTAAAGTTTATGTAGTGTTGGTATATCATTTAATTTTGAATGTATCTTAATTATCACCATTCAACCATATTCATTATTTTTAGAGACTTTTCTCTATAAAAATTATTATATTAAGAAATATCCACAGCAGACAAAAAAGAATACTTTAGCTGCAATAGTGAAGTATACTAAACATTTAATTCATACCTTTGACATCAAATGCTGGACCCTGGAGCCCTTGTCAAATCCAATGAGTTTCATGTTTATAGCAGAATTGAACAAATGACTTAAAGTTATGGAAGGAGAAATTTAAGGAAGATGTAAGGAAGAAAATCCTCCAGGTAAAGATTACAAAATAGATAAAAGAAGCAAAGGGTAGAATCCATTTCTTGGATTTATTTATAAAATTGTTCATAGGCTGAATTAGGAAACTGGTTTAGTGGCTTACCTAATTATGATAGCACAAACTTATTATCTGTCTGGCACAACTCTCTAAAGTAAATACTATTATTATCTTCAGGAGGAAACTGAGACACAGATATGTTAAGCACATTACCTTCTATGTAGTCATTGGTAGAACTGTGATTTGAACATAGGCAGTCTGTATCCATTGTTTACATATGTATATATTTATGTACATACATATATTATGTGTATATATATAATATATAAATAAAATATTTTAAAATATTATGAAATGGAAATAATGTAAAAACCTTATCTGGATCAATCTGAACCAATAGTTGGTTCGTTAATTGGAAAAGTTGGTTAAGATAGTGAATCATGAAAATGGTACATACATGCTTTAATTTAAGACATATGAATACCTACTCATTCTCTAATTTCTGGATGTAGGACTAAGGCTTTGAGTATTGTTCTAATGATTGTAATTCCATATTGTCTTTTTTTGCATAAACTACAACCATAATGCATTGTCTACATTTTCTAGGTTTGCTTTCTTTAATGTTGAGGAAGAATTTAAAGATACTTATAAATAAAGTGTATATAGAATCCTTCTAGATTGTTATAATTTTTAAAGTGTTTTACCATTCTGTATTCTGTACTTAATCCAATGACAATTTTTTAGCTACTTGCCTTCACCTTCTTAAAGTTTCTACAAGCATCCAACTCCCTATCACATTAGTAATTCAACAGTTTATGTAATATTTAATTGAAGTAATTACAATAACAAGTGCAACTGCCATAAATAGGCCTAATATCAGATAAAACTGAATTCTTAGAAAAGCATATAAATTGGTAATAGCAGAAGTGCAGGGTATACTTGCGAATAGCCTCTTATCTTTCATGTGCCATGCAATTGGCCAGAGTGTTTTACAGAGGATGTGGAGGGTATCAGTTTATCTCGAAGTTTATTTAAGAGGAGAGCAGTTTTAAAAGCTTCTATTTATATATCCAAAAGAAGTGAAAGCAGCATCTTGATGAGATATTTGTACACCTATGTCCATAGTAGCATTATTCACAATAGCCAAGAGATGGAAGTTACCCATGGGCAGTTTAATGGATTAATAAATTATTTTTATACATACATGGGAATATTATTCCATTTTAAAAAGGAAGGAAATCCTGTCACATGTTACGACATGGATGAATCTTGAGGATATTATGCTAAATTAAATAAGTCAGTCATGAAAAGACAATATTCCATTTATATGAGGTATCTAAAGTAGTCAGATTCATAATCAGAGTAAAATGGTGTTTACCAGGAGCTGAGGGAAGGGGGAAATGGGGAGTTGCTCCATGTATTGAGTTTCAATTTTGCAAAGTTTAGTTTCACTTTGCAAAATGAAAAAGTTCTACAGATTTGTCGCATAATCATGTGAATGTTCTGAACTTAACTGTTTGTACATTTAAAAAAGGTTAAGAAGGCAAATTTTATGTGTTTTTACCAAAATTAAAGGAAAAGAAAGCTTCTGCTATACAATTGACCCTTGAAAAATGCAGAAGTTAGAGGCACTGACCCCAGCAGTCAAAAATCCATGTAATTTTTGACTCCCACAAAACTTAACAGACAGTCTACTATTGACCAGAAGCCTTACTGATAGCATGGTCATGTAACACATATTTATGTTATATGTACTGTATACTGTATTCTTACAAAAAAGTAAGCTAGAGAAAAGAAAATGTTATTAAGAAAATCATAAGGAAGAGAAAATACATTTATAGTATTGTACTGTATTTATCAATACCTTAAGTTTATGTTGTCTGTTTACAAGGTGAGATGTCTGTCTGAAATGGTGGGCAACCACAGCTGCAGACCCCAATTTACAGTATACATCAAGAAATTCAGCTTCTGCATGACTTTTCTCATCTTCTTGGGAGCATTTCTAATGTCACTAGTGGCACTTTGTATGGGTACCGTGGTGTTCTTCAAGGTTTATGATATTGCTCTAAACATGATGAAGATATGTGAGAATTGTGAGAGATAACTTTTTACTGTGATATGCAATTTATTGGAGTGATGAACTGCTCACACAGAGACGATTAGCATCACATGGTGGTGTTTTAAATAGATACTTGCAACAGTTGAGCTCACCACAGTAGCAACTGGAGGTGGCTACAAAACTATTACAGTAGTACAGTTTGTACAACAGTTAATTTTATGCAGTTTTGATTTAATACTGCATCTTTATGTTTGTTTACATTTCTCTTGACTGCGAATGGTCTCTGTGTAAGTTTTGGTAAATTTTAACATTTTACAATAGATTTGTGTGTGTTTTATGGTAGTAATGATAAAATAAACTAGTATCTGCATACCTTTTATACATTTATCACATACCTCACTTTTTCTTATTTTTTGATATTTCTAAGCTATATGATTTATCTGTGAGTTTTTAAAAAAATTGTCATAAATCTCCAAAAAATTTTCCAATATATTTATTAAAAAATTCCATATATATGTAAACTCATGCAGTGCAAGCCCTTGTTTTTCAAGGGTAAACTACATGTTATTTTTTCTTTTTCATGACTCAATTTTGTTTAAAATCCAGATAATACATTAATAGAAAAATAGGAATGAAAGAAAATCACCTCGAAATGTATTTTCTTTAGTATAGCTACTGTTAATATTTTGATATATATCTTTCTATTCCTTTATTCATGCATATTGGGGGGTATGTGTATGTATATGTGTGTATATACACAATATATTTTTTAATTTATAATTTAAAATGAGATATGTATATTCTTTCTATAAGCAGTTTCTGGAAAACGTTTAGCTGTTTATTCTGAATATCTTTCCATATTCTCACATTGTCATCATGTTTTATGACTGAGTGTTCTCTACAGCTTGGATGTACCATAACTACTATGGCTTATCTAAATTTTTCCTATTGATAGGCATTTAGGGTTTGAAATGAAATTCTTTTTGTGTATACACACACACACACACACACACACACACACACACACACACCTTTGACCAGAAAGCAGTAGAACAATACCTTCAAAGTTCCAAAAGAAATTATTTTCAACCTAGTATTCTATGTCCAGCCAAATTTTCAGTCAAATCTGAGGATAGATTAAAGTCCATTTTCAGACATGCAGTAAATCAGAATGTGTATCTCTGAGGCTTCCTATCTCAAGAAGTTGCTTAGGGATATATAATAGCAAAATTAAGGAGAATATGCAAAATGAGAAAAGTGGATCAAATCTCAGGTGATGGTGAAAGAAAATCAGAAGATCATGGCTAAGTAGCAGGTCTAGAGAATGATCAGTCCAGATTAAACCAGAAAGATAGAAGGTTCTTGCAAGAATACCTCTGGAGAAAAAAAATACCTCTAATCATCTATGCAATGGATGGTTAGATAGGCTAACAGTACATTGTTTGTCACTAAGAAAAAATGGAAAGCCAGTTAAAACAATAGGAAAAAAAGAAATGTGGCACAAATAATTTTTATAAATTTTATAAATAAAATGTGGTACAGTTTAAACCAATTGATGGAGAGTGAGAAAGGAAAACACATTTTACCATGCTACAAAAAGTATTCTCCTTCAGATGGTCTATGGGCTGTGGCATAGGACCCATAAAAAGGAAATGCTATCCTAACATACCATCTGGTCCTGTAGTGAACTATTTTTCTGTTTTATATGGTGTCAGTTGATTTATAATCAACTTTTAGACATAACATGGAAGTTGTGATTATATCGATAGAAAAATAATATAAAAGTAAAAGAATGTAAAAATGACAGTTTGAAAGTAAAGATATAGCTTATGGAAGAGGAGAGGTGAGGTGGATAAAAGAGGGAACATTAGGGACAATAATACCTTCATCTGACAGTGAAGAGAGTTGAAAAGCCATTAATGTTAAGAAAACAGGAAGTTGAAATATGAGTTATTCTTTAAGTTTATAAAGGTATCCTATAATTATAAAAGATATTTTCAGAGGGAGGTATGTGTGTATGTTGAGTAAATGAACTAAAATCTAATCTTTTACAGAAGGATATCACAGTATATCTCCTAAATTGGTAAGTTAAGAAATTGAGATAGATACATACTATATAGGGATATGAAGGAGGCCATTTTAGAAGAACTAAAGTCAGTAATGGTCAAAAAGAGGGCTGGGGCTAGGGATGGAGAAGAATGAAGGTTCATATCAATATTCTTTAACTACATATATATGTTTTGTTGGTTAAAATTTAAAAAGTAGTATAGGATTTATATATCCCTTAAGGGATTGTTTGAAGTCATTATAAAGCTCTGTGATTCTGAAGCCTTTTTGTAACATGAGTTTAAGTAAGTCTGGAGATGCTTTGTTTTGAACTTTTTAGACAGAGCCTCCCTCTGTTGCCTGGGTAGAGTACTGTGGCGTCAGCCCAGCTTACCGCAACCTCAAACTCCTGGGCTCAAGCAATCCTTCTGCCTCAGCCTTCCCGAGTAGCTGGGACTACAAGCATGCGCCACTATGCCCGGCTAATTTTTTCTATATATTTTTTAGTTGTCCCACTAATTTTCTTTCTATTTTAGTAAAGATGGGGGGTCTTGCTCTTGCTGAGGCTGGTCTCGAACTCCTGAGCTCAAACAATCCACCCGCCTTGGCCTCCCAGAGTGCTAGGATTACAGGCATAAGATACCACACCAGGACTATTTTGAACTTTTTAAATAGCAGTATTACATGAACATTTGTTCTCCATACTTCATCAGAAAATTGCTCAGAGTTTCCAAAATTGAGAACAGTTCTGCTTGAATTACAAAGATGGGAAAATGGGCCACCCAGTGATTTTCTTTGTTAGAGGTAGTTTCCCTTTTTTGAACTATCATGGCATTTTATTTGTATCTCTACTATGATATTTATAAATATCTATTTAATATAGTTATTTATAACAATATACATTTTAACTCCCAAATTATTTCTAGACTATACCATTATAAAGAGCAAGGGGTGGTTCTTCTCATATTATATTTACATATTATGTCACATCTTCAAAAGGCACAATGCCTTCCAGGTGTTAATTACCCTTTTTTAGTTATTTAACAAATTTTCGAGCACCTGTTATGTTCTGGGCAGCATACTAGACTCTGAACATACAAAGGTACATAGAACAGATACAGCGGTTGTCCTTGTGAAAGTTACATTCTAGTGGGGGAGGCAGATAATAAGCAGGTAAAAACATTATACGTAGGTATTAGTTGACTAATACTGAATGGCAGCCATAAATTTTTCTTCATGAGTCTACAGGTTGGCTGGGTGGTACTGCTTATCTGGCCTGGCTTGATCAGTCTTGGCCAGGCGCTCTTATGTGTCTGGGACAACTTGGCTCTACTTCATGTGGCTTTTTATTTTCCAGCATCTATCTGGGACTCATTCTTCATGATAAAGGCAGAGAAGCAATAGAGGAAGGAGAAATGTGGAAGTGCTTTTTTAAGCCTCAGACTACATCAAGTCCTACGGCTAAAACAAGTCACGTGGATGAGTGTCTCAGTGCATGGCAAAAGACATGGATACAGCATGGCCATTAATAAAGACTAATACTGCAGTCAATCTACTAGAATACAAAAATACATGGAAATAGTGCTATGCACAGTCTCCAATATAGCAAGGGTCGTCAGGGAAGGCAAGGGTCGTCAGGGAAGGCTTGTCTGAGGAAAGAATGAATAAACAAAAGTTCTACGATTCAAATTAAAAATATAAATAATGAATAATTCTAGTTGTTAGTGGGCTCCATTTTGGACTTTCCAGAATGAAGCCTGTTTGTCTTCTTTAATGTGTCAGATAGAAGGAGCTGGTGAAATAAGCAGGGGGCTGAGATGGATCTAAGCAGGTCAGCTTCATAGCCAGATTACAGCCAGCTCTGTTAAACAGACACAACTGGCACCTCTCACCCTGCCTCTGAGGAAGGCTGTACAGACATGTCAAATAAAAGAAACAAAAGTCAAAAATGGTTAGCATGGCTTTGCTTTTTGTTGTAGTACTTGTAGCAGCAGCAGTAGTAACAATAATGGTTTTAGTAGTAATAATAATACTAATAGACGCTAGGCAGTGAGCACCAAATATATGCAAAAACTGTGCTAGACATTGTACACAAAGTGTTATCAATTGTTGCATTGATCCTACAAGGCAGATATTATCTTTGTTTTACAGAGTTAGAGAGGTCAAGTATCTTGCATAAAGTATCATAGATTGTAAATATTAGAGCTAGGATTTGATACTTGGTCTGTTTGATTCCAAAGTCTATATTTTCAACATGACAAGTGGTAAGACAGGAGTGTGCAACCCCCAGGAGTCTAGACCTTAGCTCTGCAGGCTAGGAGAAAGGTTTATAACTTCAGATAGGTAGAACCTTTCCTGCCGATTATGTTGAGTCAACTTGCTGTGGAAATTCATTGGTTACTTGCTGACCAATTACTGAATATTGATCTGATGTAGACAAGCCTTTACGGAATCTTTTGTACTTGCCCTGAATTTATACCATTTATGCAAAATGACAAATTTGCAGACGTGTTTTCACTGCATGCAAATAAGTGCTTTTCCAAGTAGCAGTAGAATTGTACAGCGTTTGTATGAGTTTTTATTATAAAATAGAATTTCATTATACCCAACACTATTGTATTTAAGGGCAGAACTGCAATTAAGTTTATAACTGCCACTGGTTTTGCAAATGTAAAAGGTATTCTTAATATTTTATCTTATTTTCCATAATCATTATAAAATCAAATATGTAAATATGCTTTAGAATAGTAATTGCATTTGAAATTTGAATTTGTTTTATGCAGTTATTTAATCTGAGTTTCATTAAAAGAGAATAGTTTCTATAGCAACTACCACATCATTTGATATCTTTGGAATCTCTGAGATATGGAGCACTTTTATTAAAAAATATGCACAGCATATCATATAGATTTCTGTATAGGTTTAGATGTTTATGAAAAATGTTTCTTTTATATTTATTTTCTCCAGTTTTTGTGAATTTTATTCTTTTTTCTATCCCAGTAGTTCTTCCCTTAAAAAATTTAAAGCATATGTGTTTAAAAATAAAATGTCAAAAGAATTCAATGAGGAGGTGGATATTGGAGAGGATAGTAGGAGTAAGTGTGAACTTCTTTCTGAATGAACTCCATCAGCACAAATGTTACTTCCTTCTAGGAGAAAACCTGTTAGTTTATCTTTTTGGAGATATCCTATTAGGGTCATGAAAACCATTTCTAGAAAAAGATGATGATATATTATTGCATAATGATGAACCAAAGTTAAAACAAAACAGAATGCTAGATCATCAGTACCAGATCCTATTCCAAGGGTTTATTGATACTTTGAATTTTAAAAATGCAATGCTAAGTAATGTGCACTGCTCTTGCTACTTACCAGCTGAAGAAAGGGTATTTTCACACTTGAAAATAAATATTGCCGCAGGTATCTGTGTGGATTGGCTCCAGTATTAGGCACGGTAACTGGGATCACAATAATATGGAAATTCAAGTAAAATCAATAAAGAATTGAGCCAATTGTCTGAAAGTTTTAGGGATAAGATAAGAACAGGGTTCAACACAGATAACATGCACAGGAAAACAGGCATGATAGGACTGTAGTCAAGAGTAAAATTCCTTAGATGAAGAGAGGCCTGGGACCCTCAGTCTCTAACATGCATTCTTTTTTTTTTTTTTTTTTTTTTTTGAGACAGAGTCTCACTCTCTTGCCTGGGGCGAGTGCCGTGGCGTCAGCCTAGCTCACAGCAACCTCAAACTCCTGGGCTCAAGCAATCCTACTGTCTCAGCCTCCTGAGTAGCTGGGACTACAGGCATGTGCCACCATGCCCAGCTGATTTTTTCTATATATATTTTTAGCTGTCCAATTAATTTCTTTCTATTTTTTGGTAGAGACGGGGTCTCGCTCTTGCTCAGGCTGGTCTTGAACTCCTGACCTTGAGTGATCCGCCCGCCTCGGCCTCCCAGAGTGCTAGGATTACAGGCGTGAGCCACCGCGCCCGGCCTCTAACATACGTTCTTGAGCAGGGATGTGATGTACTACTGCCTATGAAGGACACACTGGTCCCTGTAAATGACAGCACAGGGAGAACCAAGGTCAGGGCAGATAAGTGTAGGATCTTGAAGACATGAGAGTTAAAAAAAAAAAAAAATCAAGATTTCCCTATCTAAGTGGGAAGAAGAGTATCTCCCACTCAGTGCAGTGAGCTTCAGTCAGTCATCAGATATTTAGTGAGTTCTGATTAGGGACTTTGCTGGCCTTGGGGATATAATGATGAACAAGTCATCCCTGTTCACACAGAGACTACAATAGATGGGGTGTGTATTAGTCCAGTTTCTCTTGGTTTTGGGAAGCAGAAGTGACCTTGCAAGCTTGTTGAGAGAATTCTAGAGGTTCTTAGAGAATTCATGGAAGAGGCAGGGAGTAAGTTTGGGGGCCCTTACTAGCCAGAGGTTAACAGCATCCTCTGAAGAGTGCTATTATAAGTGTGAAGGGGCTTCTGGGCCTAATCTCTGTATGACTCAGTCCTAAATTCCTAAAGGGAGAATCTGGACCACCTGGGTGAATCGTCTGTGCTTTAAGGCTCAGGGTTATGAAGTACAGACATGGTTGTCATAGTCTTACCTGTGTGTACCTGTGCGTACTGAGTGCAGTTTCCAGACAAGGGCAGAATGCATGAACCTGAAAGCTACGCTCTTGTGGCCAGGAGGCAGACAAACAACCAGCAATTACAGCCCAGTCCTCAGTGCTGTGCTAGGTGAAGCATGGTGTTGTGTGGGAATATATCAGTCAAGACCCATTTGGAGGCAAGGTTTTGAAACCCAACTTAAACCAACTTAGGCATAAAAGGGAACTTGCTAGAAGCCTCACACTGAGAATGGTGAGGGGCAAGTGGCATTGGGGTCACTGGAACTAGCAACTTGAGTGCTGCTAGGTCTTTCTTTCTCAGTCTCTCAACTCTGCTTCTCTCTGTGTGGTCAACTTCTTTCTCTTAAAGAGCTTTCTTTACATAGCAAGAAATGTGGCCACTTGCAGCTCCTGAGTGCCGCATCAACTGGCATCATCACCAGGAAATAAATCTCTTTGTACAGCTCAGTTACAAAAATCCTAGGGAACAACTTTGAGTAGTTAGCTTCTGGTATGAGTCTACCTCTCAATCAATTAACTAAATCTAGAGTGGTAGAACAGTGTCAAAACAAATTCCACACTAAAGCTGCAAGATGACTAAATGACAAACCAAAATGATTGATGTCAAGTGCTTTAGGTTACTAGCCCTGTCCTAGTTATCTATTGCTGAGTAATTAATTACCCCCACATTTAGTGGCTTAAAACAACAGTGAACATTTATGATCTCAAAAAAAAAAAAAAAAAAAGAATAGGGTTGCTGAAAATAAATGAATGCTTTCAATGAATCATTCAAATTCATTAATTTAATAAATGTTTATCAATTTGCGATAGCTCTTCAACTATCCCCAAAGTAGTCAAAAATTCAAGGATATATAAAAAGATATCTCAATAGATATTTCACATTCTCATGTTACAAAAACAATTCCTAGTAGTACTTTATGAAGATGACAAAACTAGAATTTTAAAAATGACCTTGCCCATACTTCATAATGAAAATGCCACATAGGTTATTGTACATATTTATAGATAGCAAAATACACATTATAATGTTATTGGTACTTTTATATTTGTTTCTGTATATTTGTTGTTGAGAGACATTCTTTCCATGGTTTTCTAATATTTCTGGACATCTTATGATTATCTTTTCAAGGATGTTTACATATTAAACAGCCATAGAAGATAAAAAATAAATAAATACTGCTTTCTCAAATATATTCCTCAAAGTTCTCTTATTTTTGGCCTCATTTATATCATTGGTTTTGTCTAAGTTACACCCTGACTTCATTGTTAAACATTTTCTTAAGGCTTGTAGCCTCCCTTTATTTGTATTTAGTTATTACGGTCTTTTACAAATCACCTGGTTTTACTATATTTTTGTATATTAATATTTTCTTATGAATCACTGTCTTTTTTATCACAGTCAATTCTGTTTCTCCTCATTGAGCTTCCTCTACTTGTCTATCCATGTCTCTGGTACTGTAGAGCACTCAGTTGAAAGTAATCAAACTTTTTTATGTACTATAGTTTTCCCTTCTAATATTCTTTTTAAGAGTCTAATGAAATGTCAAAAATGTGTTTTAAAGAGTTAACTTAAGATGCCTTCATAAGATATATTATTGTAAGTAGTATAGAGAAGTTAAAATGTTTTGCTGCCATAGCAATAATTAGAAAAAAGTTATCTTTTTTCCATGAATAGTTTTATTCCACTGATTTTTTTCAGTGTGTTTTTTGTTTTTTCTTTTTATTTTTCTTTCAGGATATTATGAGGACACAAATATTTTGAGACAAGGTCTCGCTCTGTCACCCAGGATGGAGTGCAGTGGCATGATGATCGCTCACTGCAACCTTGAACTCCTGGGCTCAAGCTATCCTCCCACCTTAGCTTCCCAAAGTGTGGGGATTACAGGCATGAGGTTTTTTTTTTTTTTTTTGGTTTTTTTTTTAAATATCTGTTGTTCCCTCCTGCCACTTCTGTTAAGATGCACAGTACACTGAAAATTCAATAAAATCATTTTGAAGTATCTTTAAAAAATCCTCATTCTGTGCAGGTACTTTCTGTAATGCCCTTAGGAATATAAGATACAAGTGTAGATGATTAGGATAGATCATATACACATATTTATAATGATATGCAATAGTATATGTAATGTATAGTAATATATATTTATAATAGATAATAATCTATATATTAACATAACATAATATATATAAAATAGAGAAACCAGTCCTAATATTTAAAACATTCTAATACTCTTACATGTACACTCTAAATCAGTGTTCTCCAAGGAAATTTTCTGCAATGATGAAATGTTTTACTATATCTTCACTGTCCAACATGAGAGCTACTAGCCATGTGTAGCTATTGAGCACTTGAAGGGTGGCCAGTGTGAATGAGGAACTGAATTTTAAATTAAAATAACCACCAGTAGTGGCTACTCTATTAGACAGCACAGCTCTAAATGACTGGATGAATGATTATTATTAGTTAATTTTCTGGCCTTTTACACCAGGGCTGTTGTTTATGGTTATGCAGGTGGTTCACTTTACAAAAGATCACAGACAAGGAGTGAGCAAGGGATAGAATCTACCTTGTGTTTGGCTTGCTGTGCTATGCACCTTGGCAAAGAGCTGTATCCACTTAAAGGGGCACCTCTCTCTAACTCATACAAAGGAGCCTATGGGCTGGCAGCAGCCCTGTGCATCACTACCAAGTGGTGTTTTTCACTTAAGATTTTGGTTTTGCCACTTCATGGCCATGTGATCTTAAGGTAGTTAGTAACCTCTTGGGCCTTGGTTTCCCCCTCTATAAAATAGAGACAATATTATTTTATATTAATATATTTATTATGAAAATTAAGTGACATGATACATGTAAGTTATTTAGAATATGTGAGTATAGTAGTCACCCCTTCTCCACAGACAATACATTCTAAGATCCCCAGTAGATGCCTGAAACCACAGATAGTGCCTAGCCCCATATGTACTATGTTTTTTCCTATGCATACATATTTATACCTATGACAAGGTTTAATTTGTATATTAGGCACAGTAAGAGAGTAACAATAACTAATAATAAAACAATTATAACAATGTACTGTAATAAAAGTTATGTGAATGCTCTCTCTTTCTCTCAAACTATCTTATTATACTGTACTTACTCTTTCCTCTTCTTGCGATGAGGTGAGATGATAAAATGCCTATGTGATGAGGTGAAGTGAGATGAATGATGGAGGCATTCTGGTGTGACCTGACAAAAACGATCAGAAGGAAAATGACCTGCTTCCAGTGATCCTGGATCACAGAGCCATGATGATGTTAATGGTTGGATGTCAGGAGCATATGATGTTGGTGGTTGGTGATCCTTGATAGTTAAAGGTTTTTTGCAAAACCTTTTGGAAAAACATTGTAATCGTAAGTTGTTTCTCTCTATTTTTTTTTTTTAAGTCATCAACGTGTTGCTGAAGAGGTTGTAATCTTTTGGTGATCATACAGGTGACTTTAATGATGTGTCTGATAATACTGCATTCCATGTGAGGCTCATTTTTCATAATTTTGTCCTTTAATGTCTGTACAATTCAAAACACTTTGGCAAATTTTAGTAATGCCCGCATTGCTGGTTCTGCTTCAGTTTCTTCTTCTTCATCTTCCTCTTCCTCTGTAGATGACTCAACAAGTTCTTCCAATTCCTCATTTGTTAATACTTCTTCATGGTCTTCAATGTTCTTCCACTTCTTCGTCAAGCATGTTGACAAACGCTTCACCAACTTGTCTTGCTACTTGTATGATTTTCCTAAGTTTTCCATCAATCCCCAGGGAGCCTTTAAAATCATTCACGACATCACTCCATAAATGTTTTCCCACAGGTATTTACAGTTTTTGGTTTTAATTCATCCATTTCAGCTTCGATGAATGCTATTATTTATTTCATCAATAGTGATTGATCAGCAATAGTGAATGATTTCCAGCACTACATTATGTCCAGATTAGGGTGTGCATCAGTTGCTGATTGAATGTGATCAAATGCCAGACAGGTATATGTGCCTTGATAGACCAAATGATGCCCTGATCAAGAGGTGAAGTGATGCAATTGTATTTGGAGGTAAAAATACAACCTTGACATTTTCATTTTCATAACAGACAGATTCAGGATTGCCAGGTTCATTGTCTATTATTAATAGGACTTTAAATTTCAACCCTTCCTATTCTAAGTATTTTTTTTATTTCTTAGATGAAACAGTGTGGAACCATTCATAAACAAGATAGTTGTCACCCATGCTTTCTGATTATGTTGCCAAAACATGGGCACATAATTTTTGTTTTTGTTTTTGAGAGCACATTGGTTCTTCGCTCTGTACACTATTCCTGGCTTTATTATATGCCCTGTAGCATTGCCACGCAGTACCAGAGTTAATCTGTCCTTCCATGTTTTATGCCCCGATGCCTCCTTTGCACTTTTATAAATGTAGGTGTTTTGGACATCTTCCAGAACAGCCCAGTGTCACTGCAATTGAAGATTTACTTTGGATGGTATCCTTTCTCCTTACTCAACTTCTTCAATTCTGCTGGAAGTGTGGCAGTAGCTTCTTCATCAACAGATGTAGCCTATCCAGTAATGTTTATATTTTTCAGTCCAAACCTATTCCTGAATCTGTGTAACCATCCTTTACTTGCAGCAAATGTTTTGGTGTCACTCGTTTCAGGGGATCCCTTGCTGAAGTCTTCATATAGGCTCAATGCTTTCTAGCACAATATGTTGCTGTCTACTGGAACATTATTATTTTGTTTTTGTTTGTTTATTTGTTTGTTTTTTGAGACAGGGTTTTGCTCTGTTGCCCAGGCTAGATTGCAGCGGTGTTATCATAGCTCACTGCAACCTCAAACTCCTGAGCACAAGTCATCCTCCTGCCTTAGCCTCCCAAATAGCTGGGACTGTAGGAATGCACCACCATGCCTGGATAATTTTTTTATTTTTTGTAGAGAAGGGGTCTTGCTATGTTGCTTAGGCTGGTCTCGAACTCCTGGCCTCAAGCGATCTTTCTACCTTGGCCTCCCAAAATGCTAGGATTACGGGTGTGAGCCACCATGCCCAACCTGCAATATGTTTTATATTCATGTCTTCCACCCACAAATTTAATGACTTTTCCATCTTGACTAAGCACTTATCATGTACTGTGGCCAGATCTTTTGCAAAACTAGCAGATTTCTTTTTCCTTCTTCACAATTTCAGGTAGAGGATTCTTACCATAGATCTTAGCAACCCCAGTGTATTATTTTTTTCTTAGCAACCTGCACATATGTTTTTTTTTCTTTTTTTTCAGCAAAGGATTGAGTTCAACATGTTTTTTTTTTCTTACTGAGAACTTTCATGTTTTCACTTAAAGGAAGCATTTTACAACTTCTCTTTGGCATATCTGAGTTGTCAGCATCACTACTTTTGCATTCTGGGGCCATTATTAAATAAAATAAGGGTTACTTGAGCATAAGTACTGTGATACCCTGATGGTTGATCTGAGATGGCTACTAAGTGACTAACGGGGGTTGGGGTAGGATATACAGTGTGGACATGCTGGACAAAGGGATGATTCATGTACCACGGAGTGGTACTGTGCAAAATTTCATCACACTACTCAGAAAAATGCATAATGTAAAACTTATGAATTATTTCTGGAGTTTTCCATTTAATGTTTTCAGGCTGAGGTTGACTGAGGGTAACTAAAACCATGGAAATAGAAACCACAGTAAAGGGGGACTATTGCACAGTGCTCAAAGATGTTATCAATTTTGATTAAATAATACAGTAACTTTAGTGTAGTAAATTTCTGTAGCATTCTCACACTCATTCAACTCCACCTACTTTGTTTCAGGACAAGGAGATAAAAGATAAATAACACTCAAATCCTTGCCTTCAAGGGCCTTATATTTAATTAGAGATGAATAATTTCAAGGAGCTATGTAGGTTTTAAAATTAGCTTACTATTTAATATCACATTATAGTTTAGGAACCGACTTGGAGAGTTGAGGTGATATCTCACTGTAGTGTTGACTTGCATTTCACTAATAATTAATGATGAGCACCTTTTCATATATGTGTCATCCATTTGTATGTCTTCTTTGGAGAAATGTCTATTCGGTTCCTTTGCCCATTTTTAAATTGGGTTATTTGTTTCTCACTATTGAGTTGTACAAATTCCTTATCTATTTTGGATATTAACCCTTTATCAGATATTTGGTTTGCAAATATTTTCTCCTATTCCATAGGTTGCCTCTTCATTCTGTTATTTCCTTTGCTGTGCAAAAGCTTTTTGCGTTTACGTAGTCCCACTTGTCTAGTTTTCTTTTTTTTGCCTATGTTTTTGGTATTATATCCAAGATATCATTGACAAGACCAGGGCCAAGAAGCTTTTCCCCTATCTTTTCTTCTAGGAATTTTATGGTTTAAGGTCATACACTTAAGTCTTTACTCCATTTTTGTGTGTGGTATAAGAGTCCAATTTCCTTTTTTGCATGTGGATATCCAGTTTTCCTAACACTATTGAAGAGTCTGTCCTTTCCCCATCATGTATTCTTTTTTTTTTTTCCCATCATGTATTCTTGACACCCTTGTCAAAGATGAGTTATAGTCTATGTGGATATTTATTTCTGGGCTCTCTATTCTGTTTTATTGGTTTAGGTGTCTGTGTTTTTTATTCCAGTACCATACTGTTTTGCTGTTTTGATTATAATAGCTTTGAATCAGGATCTCAAAGAGATATCTGTATTCCCATGTTCATTGCAGCATTATTCACAATAGTCAAGGCATGGAAGTAGCTTAAATGCCCAAGATGGACCAATAGAGAAAGAAAAATGTGGTACATTTATATAATCGGATATTTTTCAGCTTTAAAAGAGAAGGGAATCTGCCATTTGCAACAATGTGGATGAACCTGGAGGACATTATGCTAAGTAAAATATTAATAAGCTAAACACAGAAGAACAAATACTATATGATATCACTTACATGAGATAAAATAGTCAAACTCACAGAGGCAGATAGTGGATGGTGGTTGCCAGGGGATGGTAGGGTAGGGGGTGGCAACAGGGAGATATTAGTCAAAGGATAAACAGTTGCAGTTATGTAAGATGAATAAGTCCTAGAGATCTACTGTGTAGCATAGTGCCTATGTTAAATACTGTGTTGTGTACTTAAAAATTAGCTAGCAGTGTAGATCTTATATTATCTCTATTATCTCTAGATATTATTATATCTTCTCTCTCTCTCTCTCTCTCTCTCTCTCTCTCTCTCTCTCACACACACACACACACACACAATAAAGAGGGCAGGAGGAAACTTTTGGAGGTGATGGACATGTTTATGGTGTGGATTGTAATAATGGTTTCACAGATGTAAATGTATTTCTACTTATCAAGTTGCATACATTAAACATGTACAGATTTTTGAATGTTAGTCATACATCAATAAAGTGGTTTAAAAGAAATACTATTCTTATTTTAACCAAGAAATTTCTGAGCCTTTTTCCCATTGATAATTTAATGTATGTGTGCTCACTGGATTCAAATACTGTTACTAGTTTAATTAGTCCACATTTCTGAGTGCTAGTATGTTGCCAGATAGACAAATAACCCTATTCAAAAGCAAATATAAGTGCATTTTTGTCATGTGTATCAGTTTGGATTATGTTTTGGCTGTATATGACAGAAAACCTTAAAATAACAATGGTTAAAATCACAGATGTTTATTTCTCTTTCATGTAAAAGCAGTCTAGAGTTAACTCAGAGCTAGTTTGATAGTGTCACTTTTTCATTAGAGACTCAGGCTCCTTTTTTCTTCCTCTGTCATGCTGTCTTTCATACCATCTAAAATGGATGTTGGAGCTCTAGCCATCACTTTCACATTCCAAGCCAGAAGCAGAAGGAGGCAGGAGAGAATGGACAGTATGATGCTTGCTCCTTCTCTCTAGAAGGGAGCCTTCTAGGAATTCTGTTTACATGTCATTGGCCAGAACTTAATTACCTGGAAAAACTTAGCTGCAAGAAAAAGAAAGGCTGGGAAATGTATATTTAGTTGGCATGTCTATACAAGAATCTGATATTAAGAAAAGAGGTAAAAATCGATATTGAGAGGCAATTTTTGATTCTGCCAAAATATTGTTAGAATGGGTAAGAATTGATAGTCTTTGGAAAAATCACAAGTGCACTGCGAGCAAAGTTGTATATTAATAGAATTGGCTTTCACTTTGTATAGATAAATATTTGAAAGCATGTCACTACGCAAAGTCATTTTTCTGTGTATGTTATATATATATATATATATATATATATATATATATATATATACACACACATGTACATTGGACTACTCACAACCTGAAGAGAGGTCATGGTGTCTATGTATATATGTGTATATGCAAGACTCTAAATTAGTTTTAATTTTATATCCAGTGCTCCAACAATACTTTCTTTTGATCCACGATAGAGTTTTTTGAAGAATTTCTGGTAGATCTTTTATCTCCCATGTTTTGAAAAACCCTTGAAAAGTCTATACCTAGCAATCCATAAAAGAATAAATGTCCCCACCTCTCATCTCTCACAAAAATCAATTCAAGATGGATAACAGACTTAAACCTAAGGCATGAAACCTTAAGAATTCTAGAAGAAGATGTTGGGAAGACCCTTTCAGACATTGGCCTAGGCAAAGAATTTTTGAAGAAGACCCCAAAAGCAATCATGACAGCAACAAGAATAAATAAATGGGATCTGATCAAATTAAAAAGCTTTTGCATGGCCAAGGAAACTATCATTAGAGCGAATAGACAGCCTACAGAATGGGAGAAAATATTTGCTCTCTGCACATCGATAAAGGACTGATAACAAGAATCTATCTAGAACTTAAAAAAATCAACAAGAAAAAG
>RJWJ010005717.1:27672-66665 GCA_004363605.1 Indri indri
ATGCTCAACATCTCTAATCATTAGAGAAATGCAAATCAAAACCACAATGAGATATCACCTAACCCCAGTGAGATTGGCCTCTATCAAAAAATCCCAAAACAACAAATGCTGGCGAGGATGTGGAGAGACAGGAACACTCTTACACTGCTGGTGGGACTGCAAATTAGTGCAACCTCTGTGGAAAAGAATTTGGAGATACGTCAAAGAGCTAAAAATAGAAATACCATTTGATCCAGCAATAGCACTATTAGGCATCTACCCAAAAGAGCAAAAGATATGCTATAATAGAGGCATCTGCACCCGAATGTTTATGGCAGCACAGTTCACTATTGCAAAGATGTGGAAACAACCCAAGTGCCTGTCAATTCATGAGTGGATTATTAAAATTTGATATATGTATACAATGGAATATTGCTCAATTATAAGAAATGATGGTGATCTAGCACCTCTTATATTTTCCTGGATTGAACTTGAGCCCATTATCCGAAGTGAGGTATCACAAGATTGGAAGAATGGGCTCCACTTGTACTCATCATCAAATTGGTACTAACTGATGAACACTAGGGTGCTCACATGGCAGTAATGTTCTCCAGGGATTAGGGGATGGGGGAGTAAACCCACAACTAAAGGACATGGTGAGCATTGTAGAGGGGAAGGGCATGCCTCTAACCCTCGCTTGGGTGAGGCAAAGACATAAAATGTAACCAAAATGTTTGTACCCTCATAATACCCTGAAATTAAAAAAAAAAAAAGAATAAATGTAAGTTGTCAGCAGTATGGTAAAATTCTCCACCTATTGGTAATCAAAGAAATGTAATTTTAACTAAAACCAAGATATAAGTTTTACTCTATGAAGTTAGCAAAAATTAAATAAATATTAAGGCCTTAAGCTTGTTAGGATAGTCTCATGTGTTTCTGGTTGTGTTATAAATTAGCAATATACTGTTTTTAGACAGCAATTTGGAAATTCTATCAAGAATCATAAAATTGTTTATGTTCATTTGCTCAGTAATTCCACTTTTGAAAATCTACTTGAAGGAAATAATGCTGAATAAGTAAAAGACTTTATGATAATAGCTAATACTGAGTGGTTACTTTGTGCTAGTATTGTTCATAACTTTTTACATAATCTTTACAAGATCCTTATGAGATGGGTATCCTACATCATCTTCCTCTTCACTCCTATTTTATACTAGATGAAACTGAAGAGTAGAAAGATTAAGACATTTTCTCAGTATTGCATTGCTAAGTGGAAATGGTGGGATTTGATCTCTGAAATTTGGCATCAGTTTCTTCATATTTAACCACCGTGCTATCCTGTCTCTTTATATATTGCTTTGAATTTTCAGCAGCATCATTTACAGAAGGAAATAAGAATAGCAGGATAGTTAAGAAAACTATAGAACTTGCTAGAATTTTAAGCATTTGTTAAAGTTTTAATTTTTAAAGAGTTTGGGTTAATATGGAATATGCTTATGATATGTTAGATGCAAAAACAGGATAGAATTTTGTTTATGTAGGATCATTGCAATTATGGTAAAATAGAAATCTTTGCTTAGCATTTTTAAAAGTGGGAAAGAAATACACCAAAAATATTAATAATGGTTGTAATACATTAGTGGGGCTTCATGTTGAATTTTTTTCTCCACTTTCCAAATTGCCTTTAATGAACATGTATGGCTTCTATACTGAAAAAAATTGTAAGAAGACAGGAACAGACAGAAGCAATATAACACTAATTTTTTCATATTGTGGTAGAATTGACTAGTGGCTAAACAGAGCTGTCAAGAGAAGCAGCCCAGCTTCCGTTTTATACTGCCTCTTTTTGTGACCTCATAACTGCTTTGCAATGTGCCAATGTATTTCCTTTAGAAAGATTAGACATTGAAATTATAATTATCTGAGGATATGTGTAACTTTTGCTATTTACATTCATCTTTATACAATAGGTGATTTTGTGTTCCAATAGTTTATTGAACCCTAGAAAAGGAGGTTCTTTGAGTGGAACTCAACATCGTTATTTTGGGTATATGGCTTTTGTTCACTTGCTTGGAGTTTTTAGAACTCATAATTCAATTAAATATGTTTTGGGAAAAAAAGACTATCACTATGAAGAAGTTACATGAAAGGGATCGGGTGCCAGTTTACCATATTGCCATATAGTCTTGTGTGATAAGGTGGATGTGATGCTTTCTACTCATGACTTTTCTTAGCTCCCTGCTTTGCTGTAGCTGAAAATCAGGGTTTAGATGGCTTTTTTTTTTTTTTTAATGAAGAAGAGTAGCGGGAGGATAAGCAAGATAAGGCATCTCAGTTCTGGGTCATGCTAAAGGTAATTACAAATTCTCAGTAAGTACAAGGGGATGGTCTGTGTCATGTATATATGCATATGTAGGTGCTCACCTAGAGAGCATGGGATCGAGGCCAATTCATAGGAAGAAGTAATTTCTTTCCATGGAGTTGGATTTTCTTATTATTGTTAGTCCAAAAATAATGTATTAATTGCAACAGTAATGGCATATAGAGGTTAAGTAACTTGCCCAATATCATGTACACAGTAAGTACTCAGGTGGGTTTTGAGTTCAGGCTTGTTTGGTCCCAGAGCTTTTGCTGTTTCTAATACCTCATCGGCAGTTACTTAATTGTTTAATTTATTCTTTATAATAAAATATGTTTCATATTTATATTCAATTATTTAGGATTTTCACTTAAATTATAAATACAAAGAATAATGTCCTAAATTAATATGTGGTAGAGATCAGTTTGATTTAAATCATCTTAGCCATAGTCAATAATAATTTTTTTGTATATTTGGATTTTTTTTAGAATACCTTTTTGCCCAACCTTAAATGTCAATTTTGAAATCAAGTTCTATATTAAGGAAATGGAGACTAACTTATTCATTTGTCCTAACATACATTCCTTAAAAATCTAGTGTTAAATAGATAATTATGTGTAGTTCAAATAGTCTTGAAATGGACAATTTCTATAACAACTGTTTAATAAATGACTATTACAGTATCTAAAGCACAGAGGGAAAGAATGGTTGGCTCTTACATTCCTTATATTCCTGACATGAATGATTATAAATATTAGACACCTAGAAAATAGATTCTTAGACATAAAAATTTTAGCAAAAATAACTATTTACTATTAGTACTTTTACTCATACTTCTAGCTACATTTCTTGATCATCTACAGTGTCTTAAGTACCATATTAAATCTTTTACATATATTTTTTAACATTGACTATAACCGTATGAAGTTGGTATTATTACTTCCACTTTATAGATGAGTGTCTGAATCTTAAGATTAAGTAACTTGCCTAAGATTACTTATTTAGTAAATGGCAGATGAGAGCTTAAATCCATGTCTGTCTTAATTCAAAGCCTACGTTCCCATTCTTAACCATTACGTTATATGTAAATGGTATCTTATCTGTAGGATAGAACTTTTCTTCTATACTAATCCATTGAGAGTTCTTATCATGAAGGGATGTTGAATTTTATCAAATGCTTTTTCTGCATCTATTGAGATTGATATATAGTAATTATATATATTTATGGGTTATATATGATATCTTGATACATGCATAAAATGTTTAATGACAAATCAGAGTATTTAGGATATTCCTCTCTTTGGACATTTATCCTTTCTCTTTATTGGGAATATTTAAAATCTTCTCTTCTGGCTAATTTCAAATGTACAGTATATATATCATTGTTAACTATAGTCACCCTGCTGTGCTATTGTACACTAGAACTTATTCCTTCTATCTAACTGTATGTTTGTACTCATTAACCAACTTCTGTTCATCCCTTCTTCACACACTCCTTCCACCCCCCCCATATTCTTCCCAGCCTCTAGTAACTATCATTCTATTCTTTACCTCCATGAGATTAACTTTTTCAGCTCCCACATTTGAATGAGAACATGTGATATTTGTCTTTTTGTACCTGGCTTATTTCTCTTAACATAATAACCTCCAGTTCCACCCATGTTGCTGCCAATGACAGGATTTCATTCTTTTATATGGCTGAATAGAATTCCATTTTACATATATTAATATAGCACACATTCTTTTCCCATTCATCCATTGATGGATACTTAGGTTGATTCTACATCTTGGCTAATGTGAATAGCACTGCAATAAATGTGGGGGTGCAGGTGCGTTTTCCATGTATTGATTTTCTTTCTTTTGGATATATACCCAGTAGTGGGATTGTTACATTTGTATGGTAGTTCTATTTTCAGTTTTTTGAGAAACCTCCATACTATTTTCCATAACGGCTGCACTAATTTATATTCTCACCAATAGTGGAGACGATACTAACTTTTCAAGGCTACTATGAAGGTCAGAGTATCTTGCTTATAGAAGTTACTCAGAAAGTGGAAACTATTTTTCTTCACTTTCCCTTCTCACCATTACCCTTAAACAGGCACCTATCTAATTTCCAACCTCATGATTTTCTACCACGCCTCCCTGCATAGAATCCACATTCTAAGCATGTCCAACAATTTGATGTTCCTTGAGTGCATACTGGTTTTTTACATCTGTGCCACTGTACCTGTTTTTTTTTATTTTTCACATTGCTTTCCTCAGCTTGTCTGCCTGGTGAATTTCTCATCATCCATTTCAAAATGAATATAAAATTTAACTGTTCCGTGTATTCCCTCTTGACACTGCCTATCATGTTAATGTAAAGTTAGGCACTTTCTCACCTGTGACCTTCTACTGCCCTGTATAGGTCTTTGTTGTGTCACTTAACATATTGCATTGCAATTTTTTGTTTACCATTCTTTTCTTCCTTCTTAGCAGGATAAGGACCATCTTAGTCATATTATCTCCAGTATCTAGCATAAAGGCAGGCACCTAGCAGTCCTCAGTAAGTGTTTGATGAATAAATTTGAGAATGAATACAACTAGGTGCCTGAAAATTTCAGATGGAAATGCCATTTATTCTTTAAGTGATTCTAAGACTGACATTTTTGATCAGTTGATGGACTTAGAGATTTATTAAAACTTTTTCTTAAGCATTGTAAGCATGGGATTTTTTAAGCCCTGTATTACACAGAAATGATATTAGGAGATTAATGCTGATAAGTTTCCTGCTCATGTAGAGAAATATACTTCTTTGGACTAAGGTGTGGATCTAGATCTAGTTACTTTCTTTTTGGCTTCTTAATATTCCAGTGGAGGGAAGGATCCATGTATATCATTGTTAACTTTCAACACTATAAAGTGATAAAAGTAGGACCCTAGAAGTTGCACTCCAAGGGCTTGTTTTCAGGGATATTGGACAAATTATGATGAATGCTGAGGAACATATGACCAAGAAAATGCTTTTAGAAATCCTGCCATGTAGTTAGGTTCATAGGGACAAATGGAATTCATATTTCATCAAGCAGTAGTTTATGATTTTTTATCACATGTGCCATGTGAGCTTTAACTAAAGTGAGCTCCTATGTTGATTTTGCTGCCAATCAATTTTGTCTCTTTTCTTCCTTGCCTAATCTTTCGTAAATATTTAGCAGAATGTTACTATTCCTCTTCTTATAAACTCTCCTTTTTAGCCTAAAACTACCCAGAGTTTGCCTTTACCATGCTATTCTTTGAAGCTTACTAATGATTTATTTGTCAAATTCAGTGGCTTTCTCTAAGCCATCATCCTTATCCACTTTTTTTGCTACCTTTACTTCATTCTCATGTAATTCAATGGAATTTGCTTGCTCATTTATTTATTAATTCATCCAAAAATATTTATTAAGCACCTACTGTGTTTTTGGCATTGTGCTAGTTATGCATTTTTAATTTCTTAGCTCCTTCTGTTGCTTCTCCCCTCACACCTATGCTTCTGATGTCTTAAACTGTCCCCCAATCTGACTTTCCTGTTTCTATGAATGTTGTTGTTACTTTTAAGAATACCCAGGATCTGAACTATGAAACATCTTTGATTTTTCTTTTCCCATTGTCTCTATTTCTACCTACTAAGTCCTAGTTAGGTGCTGATCCAAACCTTTAAGAAGACTCACAGCGCTTGTGGGCACTGCCAAGCCAGCCACTTAAAAGGAGCCTGGTAAAAGTAGATGCCATTCCCTGGAATTAAGTTAGACCATATTGCAACTTCTCTTTGAATTTTGGCAAATACTACCTTATTCATCTCTGCTGGTTCATGACCTTGGTTTCCATTCGTGGCTCCTACTCTTTTATCTGCTTTATTCACTTTTGTCATCTCTCCTAATACCTAATAACTAGTTGGGCTTCATTTTAATTCTACCTTTTTTCATGGACTATTTTTTATATTTGACTATTGGAATCTATTAAGTAACTTTTTTCTTTGACCCTTATCACCTACCTTTCCTCTGAAAGAGGAAAGATTTGATTTTTTTTTCCCTGCTACTTTTTCAGAATTGATCCATGACCTGCTTTAATTTTCTTTGATATATTCTTTCCTTTGAATTTCTACTGTGCCCTTCCAGTTAAAGCTCTTATTAAACCACAGTTGGATCATTGTAATAGGTTTCTACTGACTTGTCTACTTTTACTTGTTATCTTTAGTTGATCCTATACACTTATGCCAAATTAATCTTCCTATTTTTATTTTTTTAAATTGATGCATAATAGATGTACATAGTTTTGAGGTACAAGTGATAATTTAATAATTCATATAATTTGTAAAGGTCAAATCAATATGCTTGTGATATCTATCACCTTAAATATTTATATTTTCTTTATGTAGAATCATTCAAATTCTTAATTCTGGCTATTGTGAAATATACAGTAGATTACTGTAAACTATAGTCACCTACTGATCCTTCTAACACTAGGTCTTATTTATTCTATCAAACTGTATATTTGTACATGTTAATCAACTTTGCTTCATCTTCCTCTCTTTCCTACCCTTCGTGGCCTGTGGTAACCATCAATATACTCTGTATCTTCATGAGATCTAATTTTTTAACTCCCACGTATGAGTGAGAGCATGCAATATTTGTCTTTCTGTGCTTGGCTTATTTCACATAACATTACGAACTCCAGTTCTATACATGTTGGTGCAAATGACAGGATTTCATGCCTTTTTTTGTCTGAATAATATTCCATTGTGCATATATATCACATTTTCTTTACTCATTCATCCATTGATAAGCACTTAGGTTGATTCCATATATCGGCTATTGTGCATAGCGCTACATAAATGTTGGGGTGCCGATGACTTTTCAATATATTGATTTTCTTTCTTTTAGATATATACCGAGTAGTGGAAGTAATGTATCCTATGGTAGTTCCATTTTTAGTTTTTTGAGGAAACTTCATACAGTTTTTCATAGTAGCCGTACTTATTTACATTCCCACCAATAGCGTACAAGCGTTCTCCTTTCTCTGCATCCTTGCCAGCATCCATTATTGCCTGTCCTTTTGATAAATTTTATCTGGGATGAGATGATGTCTTGTAGTTTTGATTTGCATTACTCTGATGATTAGTGATGTTGAGCATTTTTTCATATACCTGTTAGCCATTTGAATGTCTTCTTTGGGAATTGTCTCTTCAAATCTTTTGCCCATTTTTAAATCAGATTATTTGGTGTTTTGCTATTGAATTGTTTGAGCTCCTTATGTAATCTGGTTATTAATCTCTTTTCTTGTGGGTAGTTTGTAAATATTTTCTCCCATTTTGTGGGTTGTCTCTTTACTTTGCTATGCAGAAGCTATTTAGCTTGACATAATCCTATTTATCTATTTTTTTTCCCTTGGTTGCATATTCTTTTGAAATCTAATACAAAAAATCTTTGCCCAGTCCAATGTCCTGGAGTGTCTCCCCAATGCTTTCTTCAAGTAGTTTTGTAGTTTCAGGACTTAGATTTCAGTCTTTAATCCAGTTCAATCTGACTTTTTTTTTTTTCAATTTGACTTTTACGTATGGTGAGAGATATAGGTATAGTACCTCTCTTCTACATATAGTTATCCAGTTTTCCCAGCACAATTTATTGAAGAGACTGTCCTTTCCCCACTGTATGTTCTTGGCACTTTTGTTGAAGATGAGTTGGCTATAAATGCATTTATTTATATATGGGTTCTCTATTATGTTCCATTGGTTTGTGTCTTTTTTTTTTTTTTCCAGTATCATGCTGATTTGGTTCCTATAGCTTTGTAGTAAATTTTGAAGTCAGGTGGTGTGATTCCTCCTTTTGTTCTATTCGCTCATGATTACTTTAGCTATTCAGAGTCTTTTTTGTTGTTCCATACGAATGTTAGAAATTTTTTTTCTATTTCTGTGAAGAATGTCATTGGTATTTTGATAGGGATTGCAATTGAATCTGTAAATTGCTTTGGATAGTATTGTCATTTTAACAATATTAATTCTTTCAATATATGGGCACGGAATATCCTTCCATTTCTGTGTGTGTATGTGTGTGAATGTCCTCTTCAATTTTTTTCCTCTCTGTGTTACAGTTTTCCTCGTGTGGATCCTTCACTTTGTTGGTTAAATTTATTCCTAGGTATTCTATATTTTGTGAAGCTATTGCAAATGAAATTGCTTTCTTGATTTCGTCTTCAGATTGTTCGAAGAACATTTATATATGCTGTTGGCATATATAAATGCTATTGATTTTCGTGTGTTGATTTTGTATGCTGTAACTTTACTGAATTTGTTTATCAGTTCTAAGAGATTTCGGTAGAATGTTTAGGTTTTTCTAAGTAAAAGATCAGGTCATGTATGAACAAGGATAATTTGGCTTCTTATTTTCCACTTTGGATGCCCTTTATTTCTTTCTTTTGCCTAATTGGCCAGGATTTCTGGTACTATATTTAAAAGTGATGAAAGGGGGCATCTTTTCTTATTCTTAATCTTAGAGAAAAGACCTTCAATTTTTTCCTATTCCGTGAGATGCTAGTTGTGTGTTTGTCATATGTGGCTTTTATTGATTTTGTTTCTTCTATACCCAGTTTAATGAGGGTTTTATCATTAGGGGATGTTCAATTTTATTGAATGCCTTTTTGGCATCTATTGAAATAATCATATGGTTTTTGTCTTAGTCCTGTTAATGTGATGTATCACCTTTATTGATTTGTGTATGTTGAACCATTTTTGCATCCCTGGGATGAATACTACTTGATTATAGTGAATGATCTTTTTACTGTGTTGTTGAATTCAGTTTGCTAATATTTTGTTGAGAATTTTTGCATCTGTTCATCAGAGATATTGGCCTATAATTTTCTCTTTTTGTTTTATCTTTGTCTGGTTTTAGTATCAGGGTAATGCTGACCTCAAAGAATGAGTTTGAAAGCATTCCTTCCTCTTCAATTTTTTTTTGAAGAGTTTGAGTGGAATTGCCATTAGTTCATTAAATGTTTGGTAGAATTCAGCTGTGAAGCTATCAGGTCCTAGGCATTTCTTTGATGGGAGACTTTTTATTATGGCTTTTATTTTATTACTCACTGTTGGTTTATTGATGTTTTATATTCTTCAGAGTTCAATCTTGGTGGGTCGTATTTGTCCAAGAATTTATCTATTTATTCTAGGTTTTCCAGTTTGGTGTATAGTTGTTTATAATAGTCTCCAATGATTGTTTGCATTTCTGTGTTCTCATTTGTTATGTCTCCTTTTTGGTTTCTGATGTTATTTATTTGGATCTTCTCTCTTTCATTCTTAGTCTAGCCCAAAGTTTGTTGATTTTATCTTTTCAAAAAACTAACTTTTCATTTTGTTGATCTTCTGCATTTTTTTTAGTATCAATGTCATTTATTGCTCCTCTGATCTTTATTATTTCTTTCCTTCTACTAATTTGGGATTTGGTTTGTTTTTGCTTTCTAGTTCCTTGGGGTGCATCGTTAGGTTGTTTAATTGTAATCTTTCTATCTTTTGATATATGCATTTATTACTATAAATTTCCCTTTAGTACTGCTTTTTATGTATCCCATAGATTTTGGTATATTGTATTTCTAATTTCATTTGTTTCAAGAAAATTTTAAATGTCTTTCCTAATATCTTCATTGATCTATTGGTCATTTAGGAGCATGTTGTTTAATTTCTATGTGTTTGTGAAATTTCTGAGGTTCTTCTTATTGATTTCTAATTTTAATTTACTGTTGTCAGAAAAAATATTTAATATTATTTCTACTTTTTTGAATTGTTCAGACTTACTTTGTTATGTAAGGTATGGTCTATTTCATGTGCTGATAAAAAGAATGTGTATTTTATAGCTGTTGAGTGAAATGTTCTGTAAATGTCAATTAGGCCTCTTAAGTCTAGTATGCAGTATGTTTCTTGTTGATTTTCTATCTGGATGATCTGATAGTGGGGTGTTAAAGTACTCTACTATTATTGTAATGCAGCCTATCTCTCCCTTTAGATATATTCGTGTTTGCTTTATATACTTGAAAGCTCTGGTGTTGGGTGCATCAATATTTATAATTATTATATCCTCTTGCTGAATTGATCTCTTGGTCATTATATCGTGACCTTTATCTCTTTTTTACACTCTTTGATTTGTGGTGTATTTTATATGATACAGACATCGCTATTCCTTCTCTTTTTTGGTTTCTAGTTGCACTGAATATCTTTTTCCAACCTTTCACTTTTAGTTTATGTATATATTTATAGGTGAAGTGGGTTTCTTGTAGCTAGGTCTTGTTTTTTAATCCATTCAGCCACTGTATTCCTTTTAACTGGAGAATTGAGTCCATTTACCTTGAGTGTTATTATTGGTAAGTAAGGACTTATTACTTCCATTTTGTTGCTGGTTTTCTGCTTGTTTTATAGTCCCTCTTCCTCTCTTATTGTCTTCCTTTGTGATTAAGCGATTTTCTCTGGTAGAATGTTTTAATTCATTGCTTTTTGTTTTAAATTAATCTCTCATAGGTTTTTGCATTGTGGGTATCATGAAGCTTACAAAAAGCATCTTATAGATATAACAGATTATTTTAAAGAGACGACAACTGATTTTAGACCTCAGAGAAAAGAATACAAAGAAAAAAAAAATACAAAAGGACTTCTACACTTTAACTCTATCCCCTCACATTTTGCCTTTTTGTTGTCTTAGTTTACATATTTTCATATTACCTATATCTTGATAGCTTGCCATAGTTATTGGTTTTGATAGATTTGTCTTTTGAGCTTCATACTTAAGTTGAGTGGATTGCGCACTATAATTATAGTATCAGAGTAATCTGGGTTTGTCTGTGTACTTAATTTTACCAGTGGGTTTTATACCTTCAAGTGTTTTTTTGTTTTTTTTTTTTGCATGTTAATTTTTTTTTTCTTTCAGATTGAAGAACTCCTTTTTAGTATTTCTTGTAAGATGGGTCTGATGGTAGTGAATTCTCTCAGCTTTTGTTTGCCTGGGAACAAGTTTATCTCTCCTTCATATTTGAAGGATAACTTTGCTAGATAAAATATTATTGTATGGCAATTTTTGTTTTTGTTTTTGGCACTGTAAAAGTGTTATTCCCTCCCTCCTGGCCTGTATGGTTTCCATTGATAAATCTGTTGCCAGATGAATTGGAGCTTATTTATATGTTATTTGCTTTTTTCCTCTTCCTGCTTTTAGGATTGTCTCTTTGTCCTTGACCTTTGAGAGTTTGATTATTTTATGCTTTGGGGTAGTCTGTGTGTGGTATTCTCTGTCCTTCCTTGACCTGAATATTTATATCTTTCTGAAGTTTTGGAATGCTTTATGTTATTATTTCTTTGAATAAGCTATCTATCCTTTACTCTTGCTCAACTCCGTCTTTAAAACAAGTAATTCTTAGACTTGGTCTTTTGAGGTAATTTTTCATATTTTGTATGTGATCTCCATTATTTTTAATTCTTTGGTTTTTTTCCTCCTCTGACTGTGTATTTTCAAGTAGCCTGTTTTCAGGCTCACTGATTCTTTCCTCTGCTTGATTTATTCTGCTGTTGAGAGTCTCTAATGAATTTTTCAGTTCAGCAAGTGTATTTCTCAGTTCCCAGATTTCTATTTGTTTTTTAAAAAGTATTTCAACTCTTTGTTCAATTTCTCTGATAAATTTCTGAATAGTTTTTCTGTGTTAGGTTGGAATTCAACTGAGTTTTTTTTTTTTTTTAACTAGTATTTTGAATTCTTATTCAAAGTGCTCAGATATCACTGTCTTGTTAGGGTCAGTTACTTGTTCCTTGCTTTGTCTGTTTGGTAGATCATGGGTCCTGTTTGCTGTTGTTTCTTGTGGGTACACATATGTTTTTGCATTGAAGGATTAGTTATTTATTCAAGTCTTCTCTGTTTTTTTTTTTTTATTGGATATATTTGCTTAGAGTTTCTTTCTGCTAGGTCGCTGCCTCCTTTTCAGCTCTAGGTGGTGCCTTAAGCCCAGGTTTGCCTTGATTCTAGTAAATGATCAGAGTCCCATTCTTCCCAAATGAGGAGGTCCCAAAGGGGATATCCCAGCTCTATGGGAAGGCTGGATAGAGAGGTTCATGCACAGGGGACCTGTGGGGTGAACTGCCTATGGGATGATGTTGCTAAACAGCCACTCTGATTTGTTATCTCCTTTGGATGAGCTACAGAACAGAGTTTCCAGGGCTGGGGGTGGTAGTTCTGCTTCCTCATTTTGTCTCTGCCTGTTTTCAGGAGTATTTTTCCCTTCAGGCACTTGAAATGCTTCTCTTGGGTTAAGGTAGGGAAAGTTCTACCGCCAGGGAATTCAAGATGGTAGGGAAGCTGATTTTCCATTTCAATCTCACATTTTCTAGTGTGGAAATAGTGAGTTGGGGAAAAATTTTCTGCACAATTGGTGCTGGGCAGAATGGGACGAGGGGTATTGTGAATATGGAAGTCCAAATCTCTTAGTATCTGGAGTTTTTGTTACTTTTCTGTGGCCCTGGTGGATACTGTCTCATCTTTGTATTTATGTTCTGGGATATTTCTGGTGATAATCTTGGCACCGTATGTTTGTTTTTGGTTTTCAGTCATGGGGAGTAAAGCCAGCTTGTTTCTATATCATCATTTTGTAACTGCAAGTCTCCCATAAAATTTTTATTTGATCAGATCATTCTGCTATTTCTTATAACTGGCACTGCATACGTCAATCTCTTTGTCTAGGGATCCAAAGCTCTCCACACTCTGGGGTTAATCTATGGTTTTTCCTACAAGAAGAACTTTTTTGCTCTTGATAAATTGATCAGTTTTCTTTCCCAAAGATGTCTTACTTATACCTGTCGTTTTCAAACTTTTTATTAATTGGTTCAAAAGATATTTGTCTCCCAATACTCTGAGGCACTTCATGGGATTCTAAATTCTAGGGCTCTGTGAAACACATTTTTTTGTTTTTTTGAGACAAGGTCTCGTTCTGCTGCCCAGACTAGAGTGCAGCAGTATCATCATAGCTCACTGCAACCTCAAACTCCTGGGCTCAAGCAATCCTCGTGCCTCAGCCTCCCAGCTAGCTGGGACTACAGGCACACACCACCACAACCTGCTAATTTTTTCCGTTTCTTGTAGAGATGGGGTCTCACTCTTGCTCAGGCTGGTCTCAAACTCCTGACCTCAAGCTATCCTTCCTCAGCCTCCCAGAGTGCTAGGATTACAGCATGAGCCACCAGCCCGGGCCACAATTTGAAGACCATTGACGTTAGCTCTTTGACACCTTATTTTATTTGAACCTTATTTGCACACATATTGCTATTTTTATGTTACAAATGAAAATCAAGCTTAATAAAGATTAGGTAGTTTACCAATAAGTTATGATTTGAAAAATAAGATCTTTTAATGTCAAGCAAAGTTTGTTTCCTAGCATATTAAATTGCCTTTGTGTTGTAAGCTTCTTAAGGGTAACACATTATGATATACATTTTTGGTATGTTATGAAGTACCTAATATAGCAACTAGTAAATGGTTGTTTAATAAATAGTTATTAATTTTGCTTATACTTCTTTTTTATTTTCTGTACTTTCTGGCATAATGCTGGGTATTCAGTATTATTGATAATATTGATCTGAAACTTAGAGACATAGATTATAGATAGAAATGTAAATCATAAATTATTTTGGGCCCAGAAGATTGAAAGCTATGTTCTTTAGCAGATTCTTCTTATTGTCTTACCTAACCTTCCTCTGGGTTCGGATATGCTCTATTAGGTCAAAAACTTGAAAGTGGCTTCTATAGCATATTTTATCTCTCTATCCTAAATATTCTTCACAAAATTCATATAAAAAAAGATATGCTTGTGTTCCGTCACGTATTTCTGATGAATGACAGGGCTTTGGGGGAGAAAAAAAATAAATTGCAGTCAATAATAACATTTACCTGGAAAATTATGAGAATCTGTGACAAACTACATGGTAAATTATATACAAGTATACATTTTTTGAATCTATTTGCCTAGAACCTGTTAATGATCCTGTACCTGGATCATGAAAATTGGAACAGACAGTATTTGTCTAATGGGAATAAACAGTGCTTGGGGCCTTATGGAATAATTTTCCATCAAAACAGAAGGTAATAAAATCTTCCTAAAATTTGCACAGAGTGATTGAATTGTACTATTTTCAGGGAAAATTTAGCTGAGGGCAGTTTATTGTGGGCTGAGAAGCAACTTTTGGCAACTATGTCATAGTTTTGTCTCATTCTTCATTACCACTTTCACTGTCTAGAATTGCCCTTAGGATTTTTCTAAATTGTAAGCAGAGCTTTGTTATGTAATGAAGCTCTAGCCTACTTATTTCTTACTTAATTACAATTTAGGGTTACATGTGTGAGGGGAGTTGGGGAAAACTAAAGGAGGAAGCATCAGGGAAATGCTTCCCAAACTATAAACCAGTTAGATTTCATTAGAGTAGATAGCAGTTGGGGCCCTTGCTGCTTCTGAACCACTTGGTTATTTAGCCATATTTGTATGCTTCAAGGAGGAAGAAAATGTAGCAGCCTCTGGGAATAGAAAAGGGCCGAGTACTGGCTCTGACATAAGAGTTGAACTACCAAATGAAATTCTGTTGTCTCTTGGTGTTCTTATTACAATCACTGATGGAATTCTTACAGTGAAACTTTGTTTTTGTAAGTGAATTCTTAGTTTGATTGCACTCAGTGAAACTTCTATGGTGAATTTGGAAATGTAGGTGGCCATGAAGATATCTCAGCCTTGAAACAGGATGAAATCCTCAGGAATGTATTGGTCTCCGTGTATTTCTTATATGATTCAATCTTTCAGAAATTGATGCATTAAATATCCTTTGTCTTTAAGTGCGTCACAACTGCAGTTGAGTCTTATATACTCTTATAGGTAGTACGAAAACCTAAACCCTGAAGGAGTTAACACATTTTAGGAAAATATTGAATCTAATAATACAATATAACATAGGAATGCTTTTAAGATGCGGATTGGGATCCATCATATGTAATAGAAAGCCCACAATGATAGTGGTTTAAATAAGGTAGAATTTATTTCTCACCCACTTAACAGAAATCCAGAGGTAGGGACTCCAGGCCATGTATAGTAGGTATAGCTCCATGGTGATAAAAGACCAAGACTTCTGTATTTTTTCTCTACCATTGCTAACCCAAGGTTTAAATTCTCCCTTGAGAGTCAAATTTTTCATAGTTCAAGATGGCTAGAGATCTAGCTATCATATGCCGTGCAGCTGAAAGAAGAAAGGGGAAGGTGAAAGGATTGCATCTTCTAGCCAAATTAACTTTTCTTAAGAGTTTTCCAGAAAGTCTCATCTTTATGCCTTGCTGGCCAGAACTTAGTTTTATTGCCATACCAAGTGTCTTAGCTCATTTTGGCTGCTATAAAATAATACCTAAGAATGGGTGACATATAATGAAGAGAAACTTATTGGCTCATGGTTCTGCATGCTGGAAAGTCAAACATGGAGAGGCTAGCATCTGGCAAAGTCCCTCTTGCTGCATCATCCCATGGCAAGTGGAAAGACAAAGGGGCTGCTATACTCATCCTTTTATAAGGAACCCACTCCCATGGTAATGGCATTAATCTATTCATGAAGGCAGAACACTGATGGCCTAACAACCTCTCAAAGGTCCTACCTGTTAATACTGCTACATTGGCAATTAAGTTTCCAACACATGCTTTTTTGGGAGGCCTATTCAAACCACAGCACCCAGCATAAAATATATTGCATTCCCACCAGGGAAATGAAGATTAAAAAAAAAAAAGGCACATTGCCACCCATATATAAGAGAAGTTCTGTTACTAAATAAAGAATATTGTGTATGTAACTCAGCAATTTTAGCACTCTGTTGGTTTAACTGTAGTGTTTTAATACAGTTTGAGTATCCCTTATCCAAAATGCTTGGGACCAGAGTGTTTCAGATTCCAGATTTTTTTTTTTATTTTTAGAATATTTGCTTTGTACTGGTTGAGCATCACTAATCTGAAATTCTGAAATCTGAAATGGTACAGTGAAATTACCTTTCATCATCATGTTGGTGCTCAAAAATTTGCAGATTTTGGAGCATTTTGGATTTGGCATGCTCAACCTGTAATTCCGATTTCTGAGATTAGGTGTCAAGAATATGCTATCCTTTTATTTTGTTCAATCTTTAATAATAAAATTACCACGTAAGTTATTTAAAGAGAATATTTATAATACTGTAAAAGTACTAAGTATGTTTACTTAATTATATCTTTCATTTTTTTTATATGAAGAACACGTGCTCCTATTTAATCAGAAAAGTAAAGTGACTTTTTAAAGATACTTAACCAGAGAATGAAAGAGCCAGGGATCTCTTGAATTGTATAATTTTCCCTCATAATCTCGAAAATGTTAGGAAATGAAAAGATCAACGAAGCAGAAACAAATTCTTAAAAGTTTCACATATAGAGATGTGCATTTTAGATGTTTCATTTCATTAGAAAATGTTTTGCTGGTCCATAAAACTTAGATGATGGCAGATAAGGATTTGAACCATATTTTTTCTATTAATAATATTGTTCCAACCTGCAGGCTTCTGTTCATGGCTACCTTTCTACTTTTATTTCTTACTAGCTATTTGGATATGGCTTGTTTTATGGGTAGTGATTCAAAAACAAACAGCCTAGCCATCTTCTGTCCTACTCTTATATCATTACTGATTTTCTGTCTGAATGTCCTATTCATTTTTGAAAGTGCCATATTGAAATCTCATACTATTATTGTATCATTGTTGATTTCTCCTTCTCCTTTCAATTTTGTTAATATTTGCTTTACATATTTATTATAGTTGTTCTGCTATTGTGTACACATATAATTGTTATCATTTCATGACGAATTGATCCTTTGATCATTATTTATCTTTCTTTGTCCCTTATGAAATCTTTGGGCTTAAAATCTATTTTATCTAATGTAAGTATTGTCACTTCTGTTCTTTTTTGTTTACAATTTGCATGAAATATATTTTTCTATCCATTCATTTTCAGGTATTTGTGTCCTTAAAGCTCAAGTGAGTCTCTTGCAGATAGCATATATTAATAGTTGGGTCTTGTTTTGTTATCCATTCAGCCACTCTACCTTTTGACTAGGGACTTTAATCCGTTTATATTTAAAGTAACTATTGATAGGGAAGGACCGTTGCCATTTTATTAACTGTATTTTGTCTGTTTTATGGTTCTTTTGCTTCTTTTTTCCTCTTTTCCTTTGTGTTTTGTTGATTTTTTGGCAGTGATTTTTTACTTTTTTCTTTTTCTTCTGTGCATCTTTTGTATGTATTTTTTTTTTGTTAAGCCATTAGACTCATATAAGACATTCTGTAGTTATAACAGTTTAGTTTTAGCTTATCACAACTTAACGTCAATTGTATACAAAAAAGTACATTTATACTTTACCCCCCTCCATACCCCCACATAAACACTTTATGTTATTGATGTCACAATCTGCACTTTTTATTTTGGGAATTCATTAACAAGTTTTTGTAGTTATAGTTATTCTTAATATTTTTATCTTTTAACTTTTATACTAAAATTACATGTTATTTATACACTACCACTACAGTATTACTGTATTCTCTATTTGTTTATATGTTTAAGTTTCCTGTTGAATTTATGCTTTCTTATGCTTTCGTGTTGCTGTTTATCATCCTTTCATTTCAGCTCGAAGAATCCCCTTTAACATTTCTTGTAAGATAGGAAGAGTGGTGACATATTTGCTCAACTTTTATTTGACTGGGAATTGCTATCTCTCCTTCATTTTTGAAGGGTAGTTTTGCTGAGTATAGTATTCCTGATTGGCAAGGTTTTTCTTTTCTCACCACTTTGACAGAACTCTCTCTCTGCCGTGCTGCATTTCTGCTGAGAAATTGTTTACAGTCTTATGAGAACTCTCTTTTATATGATTAGTTGTTTTTCTCTTGCATCTTTCAATTTCTCTGTTTTCAACTTTCGAAAATTTGGTTATAATGTATCTCAGTGTAGACTTCTTAGAGTCATACTGTTTGGAATCTTTGGGCTTTGTGAATCTAGATGTCCATTTTCCTCATCAAATTTGGGAATTTGGGGGCCATTCTTTCTTTAAATGTGCTTTCTGGCCCTTTTTGTCTCTCCTCTTCTTTGGCAATCCCATCACGTGTACATTGGTATACTTGATTGTGTTTCTTAAGTCTTGTAGATTTCTGTCACTGTTTTTCATTCTTTTCTCTCTTTGCTATTCTGATTGAATATTTTCAGTCCTTGAGTTTGCAGATTCTTTCATCTGCTTAATCAAGTATGCTTTTGATACTCTCTAGTGAATTTTTTAGTTCAGTTATTGTATTTTTTTAGTAAACAGAATTATTTTTGTTTTTGGTGAATGGACTCTAACTCTTTGTTGATGTTCTCATTTTGTTCATGTATAATTTTCTTTTTTTTCTCCCTCCCCTCCCCTTCATGTACCATTTTCTTGATTATTTTAGTTCTCTGTTTTATCTTCTAGCTGGCTTACTAAGTTCCTTTAAGATTATTACTTTGAATTCTTTGTCAGGAAATTTATAGATGTCATTTTTTAGACTTGGTAATTAGACATTTATTTTTTGCCTTTGGTAGGGTCACATTTTCATGATTCTCTATGTTCCTTGTAGGTGTCTGTGCTATTGAAGAAGCAGCCACCTCTTCCAGCCATTAAAGGACTTGATTCAGCAGTAAAAGATCTTTGCTAACCAGCCTGGCTAGAGATCCTGGGAATCTATCAAACCTTCCCTGTGGGATGTTCATACTCCACTTCTATGCCTCCTTCCTATGAGAGAAGTTTCGGGCTTGTGCACTTTCTCTAAATCTCACAGAACCATCCTGTCTGTCAAAACCTGCCTTCCACTTTTCCCTATAGCAGTGCACTGATAGACTTTGACATTGGTTGCACCCTCCACTTCGCTCCCGCCCTCCTCTGGGAGATTCTCAGAAGGATGTGAACCTTCTTCCAATCTCTCGGAACTGTATGGTCCACCATAAACCTGCCTCTTTCTGCTAAGGAAGTGCAGAGAAAATGCCATGACATTGGGTTTGAGCTGTACTACTTTCCCTCCTGAAGATGTTTCTAGGTTGTATGTTTTTTTCCTATCCTACAGAGCTGTGTGTGGGAACTGTGAGCAAAGAAAATTTGCTCCTTTTCTTTAGTGAAGTGCACTGAAATCCCAGGGTGCTAGGTGCAAATTCCACTTCTCTTTCTCCCTCCTACAGGATAATTCTCAGTGTTGTGCACCTTTTCTCAATCCTGTAGCATAATTATGGCTGCTGAGAGTGGCCTGACCCTTTTCCCTTGCATTGTGTACTGGAATGCCAGGAGGCTGGATGCAAGTTCAACTTCTTTTCCTTCCTCCCAAAGGAGAAGTTTCAGGATTGTGCACCTTTTCTCAATCCTGCAGCAGTATACAGTCTTCTTTTCTTTGTTCTTAACTGCCCCAGGCATTCTAACTATGCTGGTTGCATCAGCATTTTGGGTGAGGTGAGACTGAAGCAGTTCTCCCAGGCAGCGCCCCTAAAGGCTGGGGATGTTGGATAGATGTTTCAGTCACTGTTTCCCCTGAGGGAGAAACTCTTGGCCAGTTGGGTCCCTGTCAGTGCTGAGCTGTGCCTGCTTTGGGGAGGGGCTAACATGAGTAAAATGAAACTGTTCTTGTTACCCATTTCAAAGTGTTTTTTTCTTTTTTTCCTTGGTTTTGTGTATTTCCAGGGTGTGGAAACCTCTTAACTGGATCCTGGAGATTCATAATGGTATTTTGACCCAAATATTTGTTTTTCTTTTTTTTTTTTTTTTTTTTGAGTCAGAGTCTTGCTCTGTCACACAGGCTAGAGTGCAGTGGTGTCATCATAGCTCACTGCAAACTTAAATTCCTGGGCTCAAGCAATCCTCCTGCCTTAGCCTCCCAAGTAACTGGAGTGACAGGCATGCACCACCACACCCGACTAATTTTTCTATTTTTAGTAGAGACAGGGTCTCACTTTTGTTCATATTGGTCTCAAACTCCTGACCTCAAGGAATCCTCCCGCCTTGGCCTTCCCAGAGTGGTAGGATTACAGGCGTAAGCTAGTGCACCCGGCTCCATATGAAATTTAGAATAAGCTTGTGAGTTTCTATAATGATAGTTATTGGAATTTTAATTAGAATTACATTGAATCTATAGGTCAACTTGGTGAAAATTTCCTTCTTAACAATGTTGAGTCTTCCAATCCAGGAATATGGTATATCTCCATTTATTTGCTCCCTTTGCTCTTGGCAGATTTACTCCTAAGAATGTCATATTTATATATTATAAGTTCTACTTTAACATCTCACTTTCTGATTGTTTATTGCTGATATGTAGAAACAAATTTATTTTTTGTTCATTGACATTTTATCCTGCAACTTTGCTATACTCACTAATTATTTCTAGTAGTATTTTTGTTTTTGTCCATTCTATAGGATTTTCTACATAGATAATCTTGTTATCTATGAATAAAGGGAGTTTGAAGTCTTACATTTCAATTAGGATGCTTTAAAATTTTTGTCTTAGATCATTTACCTGGCTCAAATCTCAAGTACACGTTGAATAGAATTGATGAGTGCAGACATCCTTACTTTGTTCCTGATCTTTGTGGAAAAATATCCAGTGTTTTACCATTAAGTATGATGTTACTGTATGTTTTTTGTAGATTTTCTATATCATGCTGAGGCCCCCATTCTAGTTTGTTGAGAATTTTATTAGTAATGGATATTTGATTTTTTTCAAATGCTTTTTATGCATACATTGAGATGATTATATAGTTTTTATAGTATGTTAATAGGATGAGTATTCAATTTTTGAATGTTGAACCAACCTTATGTTCTTGATATAAATCCCACTTGGCCATGATGCATCATCTTTTTTTCTGTTTAGTTGTATTTGTAAAAATTTTGTTTAGCATTTTTGCGTCTATATTCATGAAATATATTAGTCTGTAGTTTTATTTTCCTGTAATGTCTTCATTTGGTTTTAGTACCAGAATAATGCTGGCCTTCTCTTCAATTTTCTGGAATAGTTTTTGTAGACTTGGTGTTATTTTCTCTTTATGTTTGGTAGAGTTGACCACCTATGTGGGAGTGGAGCTTTCTTTATTGGGTAGGTTTTTATCTTCAAATTCAATTTATTTGTTTTATATAAAGCTTTTCAGATTATTTAATTTTTATTACATGAACTTTAATACTTTGTATCTTTCAAGGAATTTATCCATTTTACCTAACTCGTCCACTTTATTGGCATAAAGTTGTTCATAATATTCCCTGTTAACTTTTAATATCTCTAAGATCTATAGTGATTATATTTTACATTTATCTTTAATTTTATTTCAAAATATTATGGGGGTACAAATGTTTTTGATTACATGGATCGCTTTTGTATTGCTTGAGTCAGAGTTATTGTGCCCGTCACCGAGATACTGCTCACTGTACCCATTAGGTAGCTTTTCGCCCACCCCTTCCTGCCCCCTCCCCCTCCCCCCTGCTTGATTTCCACTGAGTTTTACTTTCCTCTGTGCACATGTGTGCTCATCACTCAGTTCCAATTCAGTAGCGAGTACATATGGTGTTTGTTTTTCCATTCTTTAGAGACTACATTTAGAAGAATGGTCTCCAATTCCATCCAGGTTGTTACAAAAGGTATTAGTTCCCCATTTTTTATGGCTAGCAGTATTCCATGGTATACATGTACCACATTTTGTTAATCCACTCATAAATTGATGGGCACTTGGGTTGGTTCCACATCTTTGCAATTGTGCTGCAGTAATTCCTTCTGCATTCTGAGAGAATGCTTCTCTCATTCCTGAGATTGATAATTTCTGTCTTTTCTCTTTGTATTACTCATCATCATGTCTAGAAGTTTATGAATTTTATTGATTTTCTAAAAGAACTAATTTTTTTATGATTTAATTTTATCCCCTTTTTTATTAGTTGTAAGTCTTTGTTGTGTGATTTTAGTGGTGGCTTTCTTAAAAAATATATCTGTAACTTATCAGTCTACCTCCAAATGATATTATGCCACTTCATGTATAGTATATGGACCTGACAATATTATAATTCCATTTTGATCCTCTTGACCTTTGGGTGTTGTTATAAAATATTTTACTTTTATATGCGTTATTACCAAAATAAGTTTAATATGAAATAAATATTTATATTTATTTATGTAGTTGCCTCTTCCAGTGCAGTGCAGTGGCTCAGTTAGTGCACTGGAATCACTGTAACCTCAAATTTCTGGGCTCAAGAGGACTCCTACCTTGGCCTCCAGAGTAGCTAAGCCTACCAGCTCCTAATGCTTTTAATTTCTTTACGTAGACCTCAGTTTCCATTTAGAATCCTTTTTTTTTCTTGATTGAATCTTTTAACCTGTCTTGGAGTGAAGGTCTGCTGGTGATCAATTCTTTCATCTTTTGTGTGTCAGAAAAAGTCTTCATTTCACCTTAATTTTATTTTATTTTATTTTTTTATTTCAGCATATTATGGGGGTACAGATGTTTAGGTTATGTATGTTGCCCTTACCCACTCTCCCCCCTGAGTCTGAGTTACAAATATGTCCATCCTTTGGGTGGTGCGCATTGCACTCTTTGTGTATGCATATACCCATCCCCTCCCCCTTCCCCCTGCCCAACATCCAATAGATGTTATTCTTATATGTGCACTTATGTATTGATCAGTTAATACCAATTTGATGGTGAGTACATGTGGTGCTTGTTTTTCCATTCTTGGGATACTTCACTTAGTACAATGCGTTCCAGCTCTATCCAGGAGTATACAAGAGGTACTATATCACCATTGTTTCTTAAAGCTGAATAGTACTCCATGGTATACATATACCACATTTTATTAATCCACTCATGTATTTATGGACACTTGGGTTGTTTCCACATCTTTGCAATTGTGAATTGTGCTGCTAGAAACATTCGGGTGCAGGTGTCTTTCTTATAGAGTATCATTTGTTCTTTTGGGTAGATGCCCTGTAATGGGATTGCTGGGTCGAATGGTACTTCTAATTGTATCTCTTTAAGGTATCTCCATATTGCTTTCCACAGAGGTTGCAGTAGTTTTCAGTCCCACCAGCAGTGTATGAGTGTTCCTATCTCTCCGCATCCATGCCAACATTTATTGTTTTGTGACTTTTTGGTAAAAGCCAGTCTCACTGGAGATAAGCGATACCTCATTGTGGTTTTGATTTGCATTTCCCTGATGATTAGAGATGTTGAGCCTTTTTTCATATGTTTTTTGGGCCATTATTCTGTCTTCTTTTGAAAAGTTTCTGTTCATGTCCTTTGCCCACTTTTTGATAGGGTTGTTTGATTTTTCCCTGTTGATTTTCCTGAGTTCTAAGTAGATTCTAGTTATCAGCCCTTTATCGGATTTGTAGCATGCAAAAATTTTCTCCCATTCTGTAGGTTGTCTGTTTGCTCTTGTGACAGTTTATTTGGCTGTGCAGAAGCTTTTTAATTTGATCAGGTCCCATTTATTCATTTTGGTTGTTGCTGTGATTGCCTTTGGAGTCTTCTTCATAAATTCTTTCCCTGGAAGAGTATTTCCAACATTTTCCTCCAGAATTCTGATAGTTTCACTCCTTAGGTTTAAATCTGTTACCCAGCATGAGTTGTTTTTTGGGAGAGGTGAAAGGTGTGGATTCTGATTCAGTCTTCTACATGTGGCTATCCAGTTTTCCCAGCACCATTTATTGAATAAGGATTCTTTTCCCCAGCATATGTTTTTGTCTGCTTTGTCAAAGATTAGACAGCTCTATGAGGATAGTTTTATATCTGGGTTCTCAGTTCTGTTCCACTGGTCAATGGCTCTATTTTTGTGCCAGTACCAAGTTGTGTTGATTACTACAGCCTTATAATAAAGTTTGAAGTCTGATAAGTTGATACCTCCCATTTTGTTTTTATTGCCTAGAATTGTTTTTGCTATGCGGGGTCTTCTCTGGTTCCATATGAAGTGTAGAATTAATTTTTCTACATCTGTGAAGAATGATGTTGGTATTTTAACAGGGACTGCATTGAATCTGTAGATCACTTTGAGTAGTACAGCAATGTTGATTCTGCCGACCCACGAGCATGGTATGGTTTTCCACCTGTTTATGTCCTCTGCTATTTCCTTCCTCAATGTTTCATAGTTCTCCCTGTAGAGGTCTTTTACCTCCTTAGTTAAATATATTCCTAGATACTTTACTTTCTTTGTTGCTATTGCGAAGGGAATTGAGTCTTTGATTTGGTTCTCGCTGTGACTGCTATTGGTGTATATGAAAGCCTCTGATTTGTATGTATTGATTTTATATGCTCAGACTTTACTGAATTCATTGATCAATTCCAGGAGCCTCTTGGCTGAATCCATGGGGTTTTCTAGATATAATATCATGTCATCAGCAAATAGGGAGAGTTTGATCTCTTCTGTTCCCATTTGTATGCCTCTAATTCCACTGTCTTGCCTGATTGCTGTGGCCAGGACTTCCAGCACCATGTTGAATAGAAGTAGAGATAGTGGGCAACCTTGTCTGGTTCCAGTTCTAAGTGGGAATGCTTTCAATTTTTCCCCATTCAGTATGATGTTGACTGTGGGTTTGTCATAAATGGCTTGTATCATTTTTAGGTAAGCCCCATCTATGCCTATTTTGTTAAGCGTTCTTATCATCAAAGGGTGTTGAATTTTGTCAAATGCTTTTTCTGTGTCTATTGAGAGAATCATATGGTTTTTGTTTTTGCTTCTGTTTATGTTGAGAATTACGTTTATAGATTTGCGTATGTTGAACCATCCCTGCATCTCTGGAATGAAGCCCACTTGGTCATGATGGATTATTTTCTCAGTAAGCACCTGGATTCGGTTAGCTAGAATTTTGTTGAGAATTTTTGCGTCTATATTCATAAGGGATATTGGTCTGTAGTTTTCCTTTTTTGATGCATCCTTTCCTGGTTTTGGTATCAGGGTTATGTTTGTTTCATAAAATGTGTTGGGGAGGAATCCATCCTTCTCGATATTGTGGAATAATTTCTGCAGGATAGGCACCAGTTCTTCTTTGTAGGTATGGTAAAATTCAGGTGTGAAACCATCTGGTCCGGGATTTTTCTTTTTTGGAATGCTTTTTATTGCTGTTTCAATTTCAGTCCTTGATATTGGTCTGTTCAGGAATTCTGTTTCTTCCTGGTTGAGCCTAGGGAGCCTGTGTGTTTCTAAAAATTTGTCCATTTCCTCCACATTTTCCAGTTTGTGTACATAAATGTTTTTGTAATATTCATAAATTATATCTTGAATCTCCATGGCATCAGTTGTAACTTCTCCTTTTTTGTTCCTGATGGAGTTTATCGGGGGTTTTTCTTTTCTGTTTTTCATTAGTTTAGCCAAAGATGTATCAATTTTGTTTATTTTTTCAAAGAACCAACTTTTTGTTTTATTAATCTTCCGTATAGTTTCCCTGTTGTCAATTTGATTAAGTTCTGATTTGATCTTATTAATTTCCCTTCTTCTGCTGGGTTTGGCATTGGTCTGTTCTTCTTTTTCCAGTTCTTTGAGTCAATTCATTAGGTTGTCTATTTGTGATCTTTTTGACTTTTGGATATAGGCATTTATGGAAATAAACTTTCCTCTCAGGACAGCTTTGGCTGTGTCCCACAGATTTTGAAAACTTGTGTCACCTTTGTCATTTAGTTCAAAGAATCTTTTGATTTCCATCTTTACTTCCTCGTTTATGAAGGAATCGTTCAGCAGAAAGTTGTTTAATTTCCATGACTTTGTTTAGATGAGAGTTTCCATTGGGGTTGATTTCTGTTTTTATTCGACTGTGATCTGAGAAGATGCATGGTATGATTTCTATTTTTTAAAATTTTTTGAGACATGCTTTGTGTCCCAGAATATGGTCAATCTTAGAAAATGCCCCATGAGCTGATGAGAAGAATGTGTATTCAGTGGTTTTTGGGTAGAATGTCCTGTAAATGTCAGTCAGGCCCATTTGTTCTAGAGTTTTGTTTAAGTCATTATTTCTTTGTTAATTTTCTGTTTGGAGAATCTGTCCTGTTCTGTCAGGGGGTGTTGAAGTCTCCAACTATTATGGTGTTGCTGTCTATCAATTTGTTTAGATCAAGTAGAGTTTGCTTTATGAATCTGGGTGTACCTAAGTTGGGTGCATACATATTTGGGATTGTTATGCCTTCTTGTTGAACTGTACCCTTCACCATTACATAGTAACCCTCTTTGTCTTTGTCTTTGTTGCTTTGTTTTCTCTCTTCAGCCATTGTGGAATATAGCCTTTGATCTTTATCTTTTGAGTGGTTTCACATTTGAGAGTGTTTATCATGTTGATCCTTGTGTAATTCTGTTTTGAGTACTTCTTGGAGTGCTGGTCTTGTTTTTGTGAATTCCCTCAGTCTTTGCTTATCTGAGAATGTCTTTATTTCTCCTTCATATATGAAACTTAGTTTAGCAGGGTACAATATTGTAGGCTGGGCATTATTCTGTTTCTGAAGAGTGAGACTGGGCCCCCAGTCTCTTCTTGCTTGCAGGGTTTCAGTTGAGAAGTCTGGAGTTATTCTGATGGGGTTTCCTTTGTATGTTACTTGTTTCTTTCACCTTACAGATCTTAGAAGGGCCTCTTTAGTGGATATTTTGGTCAATCTGATGACTGCATGACGTGGTGTCTTCCTATTTGCACTGAATCTCTCTGGGGCCGTTGAGCTTCTTGTATCTGTATATCTAGATTTTTAGCAAGGCGTGGGAAATTCCGCTCTATTAATTCTTCAAAAAGCTTTTCCAGCCCTTGAGTGGTTTCTTCTTCACCTTCCAGAACCCCTATCACCCTCAGGTTTGGTTTTTTCACATAATCCCACATTTCTTGTAGTCTTATTTCCTTTTTCTTAATTTTCTGCTCGATCTCTGTGACTGACTTGTTTAATTGGAAGGAGTTGTCTTCAATCTCTGAGATTCTTTCTTCTGTTTGATCTACCCTGTTCGTGAGGCTTTCCATGGTGTTTTGTAGTTCCCTGAATAAGTCCTTCTTTTCCAGGAGATCAGTTTGATTTTTCCTTAATATTTCAATTTCTTTAGTGAATTTTTCTTCCAAGTCTTGGATTTTTTTTTTCTGGTTTCTTTGTGTTGGTTATCCATTTTTTCTTGCATATCATTCAGTTTTCTTACAATCGATGTTTGAAATTCTTCTGTCATTTTAGTGTTCTGAGTTTGGTTAATGTCCATTGCTGGGGAGCTGTTGTTCCTCTTTGGGGGTGTGCTTTCCGTTTGAGTCTTCATACTTACAGAGTTCTCTTGCTGGTTCCTTCCCATCTGGATCAGTTGTTCCTTCTTGCCTTTAGATTTTTGTTTGGATAATGACATGCCCTGTTTAGTCTCTGAGCCAGTAGGTGGTGTTTGTGGATGAGATTCGACCACACCATTTATGATGAATCAGTAGATGCAGTACAAGCGTGTGCAGGATGACCTCCCTGTCAGTAGATGGCACTTGCAGGGATGAGCTAGCTGCAGTGCTGTTTTTGGGTCCTGTAGCCAGCTCTTGTTCCTCTAGAGAGGCCCTCTTGTGCCTCGGGTGGTGGGTGGGCCCCTGGGACTTTCAGGTGTGTACTTAGTCTCCGCCTCAGTGGGAGCAGGACCAGGAATGAGTCTGGGTGGGGTTGGGGTGGGTAGGCCTGCCCTCAGGCTCCACAACCGCTGTTAGCAGGGGTCAAAGTTCTGTTCTTTGTTTCTGTGCAAAGCTGCTGGGAGGGGCTGAAATGGCTCCACTCAGCTGAAAATCTGGGCTTGGGGGTTGGGGCTGTCCAAGACCCGCACTCTGGAGCAGGTCTCGCTCCCCTCCACCCTCCCGCTCTCTGTGGCCTCTCCCAGGCCTGTGCCAGCAAGTGGGACCTCAGGCCAATGGATCTACCCTGGCTGTGGTTTGGGCCTGGAGGTTCCCTACCCAGGATCGCAGCCTGATCTGGGTGCACAGCCCTCTTTTGGGAGGAGGGTTGCCACTCAGGCATGCTGATCTGCCCCTGAAGGCACACACTCCTCAGTAGGCTCTTTCACAGATCTCCCTTCTGTGCCCCAGGGCAGTGCGATTGTGACCAGGGTGTACGGGGTCTGGGCTGGAGGCCTGTCCCCTGGGCCCTGGAGATCGATCCCTGACCCTGCCAGGGGGAGGGGTGCTTGTCTTGAATCACCTACAGGTTGCCCAAGCTGGATCGATTTCACTCCACCTTGGGATTTGCCCTGCTCTCCTGGAGTCCCTAGGCATGCAGCACCTGGGAGGGCTGGCAGGTAGGGAGCTCGCAGTCTGAGTACCCCTCAGTCTGCTGTAGGGCCCCAAAAGGAAAGGTCCTGTTCTTTGGAGATGCCTCCATGTGATGGCTAAATTTTCTCTCTGAGCACCCAAGGATAGGAAAGGGGAAGGAGAGAATGGAGTACTATGGCGTCTCCGATAGGCTTGGGTCTGTGCATGGGGAGGTACCCCGAGGAAGCTGGGAGCTGGGCGCCTTGTTTGTAAGAGGCCACTGCTCACTGGTGGCAGCTGTCTCTGGGCTAGTTTTGGCAGGTCTGTCCAACCGCTCAGGAGTCCACCAACAGTCCGAGATGCAAGGGAGGGGGAGGTTATCTGCTCCACCTACCCTTTTCGCTCGTCTCCAAGCCTCTCGGGACCTTTCTACTTCCAGTTCTCCTCTGCAACATCTTCCCGTGGAGTCTCTTGTAGTTTCAGGCACCCTTCTTTCCGACCGTCACCCGATCTATGTTTTCTGCTAGTTTATTGTTTTCTCTTTCTTCTAAAATTTGTCTTTTTTTCAGAGACACTCTGACTGGTGGCTTTTCTCGTCTGCCATCTTGCCTCCTCCCTTCACTTTATTTTTTAACAGTATAGTGAAATATTAATTTAAATCCCATGAAATTCTCTTATTTAGTTTTTGACAGTATTTTCACTGAGTAAAGAATTCTGGTTGTGATTTTTTTTCTTTTAATACTTTAAACATCCCACTCTCAGACAAGAAATACGCTATCCTTATATTTGTTTCTCTGAATAATATGTCTTTTTTTTATTCTCGCTGCATTAGAATTTTCTCTTTACCACTGATTTTAAGCAACTTTAATATCTGTTCCTTACTGTAGTTTTATTCAGGTTTCCTGAGCTTGTAATTTGTTGATATCCTTATGTATATGTGTTTATAGTTTGTATCAAATTTAGAAAAATGTTGGTTATTATTTCCTCAAATATTTTTTCTGTCACTTCCCTCTCCCAATCCCTTCCTCCTATAAGGGACTCTAATAACACATATTTTAGGCTGCTAGAAGTTGTCACACAGGTCACTGATAACCTTTGCTTTTTCAATCTTTTTTTCCTTTGTTTTCTTTTAGATGATCTAAATTGCTATGCCTTTGAATTTACGAGTATTTTCTTCTGCAGTGTCTACTGTGAATGTTCATTTCATCAAGGACAATTTTTACCTCATTAATTGTATGCTTTTGTTTCTAGAAGTGAAATTTTGAACTTTGTTACCTTTATCATATGTCTACTTAACACGTACAATATTTTTCCAACTTCTTGAACTTATGGAATATAATTAAAATAACTTTTAATGTCTTCGTCTACTAATTCTATAATTTATTTCAATTCTGGGTCAGCTTTAACTGACTGATTTTTCTCTTCATTTTTGGTTGTATTTCCTGATTCTTTGTATGCTAGATAATTTTTCTCAATATTGAGAATTTTAATGTATTTGCTTCTAGATGTTTTTGATTTTCTATAGATATTCTGAAAGTTTGTTCTGGAACACAGTTGTATTGCTTAGGAACAGTGTGATCTGTTTAGGAACTGCTTTTCAGCTTTGTTAGTTGGAGAAAGAAGAATGTTTACCTTACTAAGGCAAAGTATTTCTGAGTAACTCATGCCCTGTGAAGTTGTCCATTCTGCTTGAGGGGAGCAAGCTGTATTCCTGGCTTTATGTGATTTCTGAAGATTGTTCTCTCTAATCCTTTCAAATATTTCTTTCCCCAGCCTTTGGTGGTTTCCTCATATGTATGTGCTAGTAGTACTCTGCTGAAAACTTGCATGGGATGCTTTATAGACACCAGGAGTTTTCCAGGTAATCTTCTCTTCTTTGGTACTGTACTCCATGACTCCAGCTGCTTTGGCCTTCATGGAATCCCAGCTCAGTCTTTTAATCTTAGAGAGCCTTCCAAGTTCCACCTGGATTTCTACTCTATGCCCTGGAGTCTGGACTCTTTCTCAATGAAATAAGCTAGAGTAATTGTAGTGTTCGCCTTGTGTATTTCCCAGGGATCGCCATATTTCCTTGTGTAATATTGAGTAAACCATTGTTTTGTATATTTTATTTATTTATTTTTTAGTTGTTCATTTTTTATTTTATTTATTCATTTTAATTCAGGATATTATGGGGGTACCGACATTTAGGTTGCATGAAATGCATTTGCTTTGCCCACACCAGGGCTATAAGCATGTCCTTCCCCCATACAGTTTGCCCCGTTTCCATTAGCTGTGGGTTTACCCCCCTACTCCCTCCACCCTCCTATCCCCTTGATCTGGCCAGCACCCAGTGACTATTACTACCATGTGAGCACCTTAGTATTGATCAGTTAGTACCAATTTGATGGTGAGTACATGTGATACATGTTTTTCTATCCTTCTGATACCTCACTTCGAAGGATGGGCTCAAGCTCTATTCAGGATAATATAAGTGCTAGATCACCCTTGTTTTTTGTACTTGAGTAGTGTTCCATGGTATACATATACCACATTTTATTAATCCACTGATGTATTGACGTATTTGGTTGTTTCCACATCTTTGCAATTGTGAATTGTGCTGCTATAAACATTTGAGTGCAGATGTCTTTATTATAGAATGTCCTTTTTTCCTTTGGATAGATGCTTAGTAGTGGGATTGCTGGATCAAATGGTAGTTCTACCTGTAGCTCTTTGAGGTATCTCCAAATTACTTTCCACATGGGTTGTATTAATTTGCAGTCCCACCAGCAGTGTAAGAGTGTTCCAATCGCTCCACATCCATGCCAGCCTTTCTTATTTTGGGTCTTTTTGATAGAGGCAATTCTTACTGGAGTTAGGTGATATCTCACTGTAGTTTTGATTTGCATTTCTCTAATGATTAGAGATGTTGAGCACTTTTTTATATGTTTGCTGGCCAATAGTCTCTGTTTATGTCCTTTAAGTTTCTTTCTGTTCATGTCCTTCGCCCATTTATTGATGGGTTGTTTGATTTTTTTCTTGTTGATTTTCTTAAGTTATATATAGATTCTTGTTATTAGCCCTTTATCTTATATATAGAAAGCAAATATTTTCTTCCAGTCTTTAGGTTGTCTATTGGCTCTAATGATAGTTTCCTTGCCTGTGCAGAAGCTTTTTAATTTGATCAGGTCCCATTTGTTTATTTTTGTTGCTGCTGTGATTGCTTTTGGGGTCTTCTTCATAAATTCCTTTTTTTTATTTCAGCATATTATGGGGATACAAATGTGTAGGTTACATATATTGCCCTTGTCCCTCCCACCCCAGAGTCAGAGCTTCACGCATGTCCATCCCCCAGATGGTGTGCATTGCACTCATTATGTATGTATTTACCCATCCCCTTCTCCCCCTTCCCATCCGCCTGACGCCCAATGAATTTTATTCCTATATGTGCACTTAAGTGTTGATCAGTTAAAACCCATTTGATGAGGTGAGTACACGTGGTGCTTATTTTTCCATTCTTTAGATATTTCACTTAGTAGAATGGGTTCCAGCTTTATCCAGGATAATACAAGAGGAGCTATGTCACCATTGTTTCTTGTACCTGAATAATACTCCGTGATATACCTATGCCTCATTTTATTAATCCACTCAGATATTGATGGGCATTTGGGTTGTTTGTACATCTTTGCAATTGTGAATTATGCTGCTATAAACATTCGAGTGCAGATGTCTTTTTTATAGAATGTCTTTTGTTCTTTCGGGTAGATGGCCAATAATGGGATTACTGGATCAAATGGAAGATCTACTTGTATATCTTTGAGGTATCTCAATATTGCTTTCCACAGAGGTTGCACTAGTTTGCATTCCCACCAGCAGTGTATGAGTGTCCCTATCTCTCTGCATCCATGCCAATATTTATTGTTTTGGGACTTTTTAATAAAGGCCATTCTCACTGGAGATAAGTGATATCTCATTGTGGTTTTGATTTGCGTTTCCCTGATGATTAGAGATGTTGAGCATTTTTTCACATGTTCATTGGCCATTATTTTGTCTTCTTTTGAAAAGTTTCTGTTATGTTCTTTGCCCACTTTTTGATAGGGTTGTTTGATTTTTTCTTGCCGATTTCCTGAGTTCTAAGTAGATTCTAGTTATCAGCCCTTTATTGGATGTGTAGCGTGTGAATATTTTCTCCCATTCTGTTGGTTGTAGGTTTGCTCTCGTGATAGTTTCCTTGGCTGTGCACAAGCTTTTAATTTGGCCAGGTTCCATTTATTTGTTTTTGTCGCTTCTGTGATTGCCTTTGGGGTCTTCTTCATAAATTCTTTCACTAGGCTGATGTCTAGAAGAGTTTTGCCAACATTTCCTTCTAGAATTCTTATAGTTTCATGCCTTAAGTTTAAGTCTGTTATCTACTGTGAGTTGATTTTTGTGAAAGGTGAAAGGAATGGATCCTGTTTAAGTCTTCTACATGTGGCTATCCTATTTTCCCAGCACCATTTATTGAATAAGGGTTCTTTTTTCTGCTTTATCAAAGATCAGATGGCTATATGAAGATGATTTTATATCTGGGTTCTCAGTTCTGTTCCATTGGTCTATGTCTCTGTTCTTGTGCCAGTACCATGCTGTTTTAATTACTATAGCCTTGTAGTATAGCTTGAAGTCTGGTAAATTGATGCTTCCCAATTTGTTCTTTTTGCTTAAGATTGCTTTTGCTATATGGACTCTTCTCTGGTTCCATACAAAGCATAGAATTATTTTTTCTGTATCTGCAAAAAATGATGTTGGTATTTTAATAGGAATTGCATTTAATCTGTAGATCACTTTTCATATCATAGATATTTTAACAATGTTTATTTTGCTGATCCATGAGCATGGTATGGTTTTCCACCGGCTTACATTCTCTGCTATTTCCTTCTTCAGTGTTTCATAGTTCTCCCTATAGAGGTCTTTCATCTTCTTAGTTAAACATATTCCTAGGTATTTCATTTTCTTTGTTGATATTGTGTCTTTGATTTGGTTCTGAGTTTGACTGTTGTTGGCATATAGGAATGCTACTGATTTGTGTACATTGATTTTGTAACCTGAGACTTTGATGAATTTGTTTATCAGTAGTCTCATGGCAGAATCTTTGAGGTTTTCTAGATATAACATCATATCATCAGCAAAGAGCAATAGTTTGATCTCTTTTGCCCCCATTTGGATGCATTTGATTTCCTTCTCTTGTCTGATTGCTCTGGCTAATACTTCCAGTACAATGTTGAATGGAAGCAGGGATATAGGGCAATCCAGGGCCCAGGGGGCAGGCGTGCAGGCCAGATCCCAAACACCCAGGTCTCAGATTGCATTGCCCAGGGGTACAGCAGGGATATTTTTGAACTAGTCTACTGAGGTGTGTGTGTGCCTTCACAGGCAGATCAGAGTGGGTCGTAGGTGCAGTGTGTTTGAGGGGCAGCCCTCCTCGCCTGGGAGAGCCGTGCTTCCAGCTCAGGCTGTGATCCTGGGCAGGGCACTTCCTGCCTTGCATCACAGTCAGGGGAGATCCACTGGCTTGAGGTCCTGCCGGCTGGCAGAGGCTCTAGAGAATCTGTGAAATAGGGGAAGGTGGAAAGGAGTGAGGTCTGCTCAAGTGTGTAGATCTCAGACAGCCCCACCCCCAGACCTTTTGGCTCAGTGGGGCCATTTCAGTCCCTCCCTGGCACCTTTGCCCAGAAGCAGAGAACAGACCTTTGACCCCTGCTAATAGCATTTGTGGAGCTTGAGGACAGGCTCACTCAACCCAGCCCCACCCAGCCTCATTCCCCGACCTGCCTCCACTGAGGTGGAGAATAAGGGCACACCTGGAATTCTTAGGGCCCCACCCACCACCTGAGGCACTAGGGTGCCTCTCCAGAGGATGGAAAGCTTGTTATAGGACCCAAAAACAACACTGCAGCTTGCTACTGCCAGTAAGTGCCACCTACTGACAGGGAGGTCAATTTGTACACCCTTTTACTGCATTTACTTACTCATCATACAAGGTGTGGTTGAATATCACCCACAAACACCACCTACTGGCTCAGAGACTAAACTGGGCGTGTCATTATCTTAATTAAAATTGAAAGGTAAGAAGCAATAGCTGCTTCATATGGGAAGGAATCAGCGAAAGAACTCTGTTGTATGAAGAATCAAATGAAAGCACACCCCCAAAGGGGAACACCAGCTCTCTAGCAATGGATATCAACCAAATTCAGGACACTAAAATGACAGAAGAAGAATTTGAACATGGAGTGTAAGAAAACTCAATGATATGTAAGAGAAAATGGATACCCAACATTCATTTATTATATTTTTCAGCTCTAGTATTTCTGCTTAATTTTTTTTTATTATTTCAATCTGTCTATTAAATTTCTCTGATAAATGTCTGAATTAAGATTCCTTATATCAGCAATTTTGATTTATTTCTTTGAGAAATCACATATCTCCATCTCTTTAAGGTCAGTCCCTGGCATTTTAATTTTTCTGTTTGGTAAGATCATATATCCTTGAATGTTCTTGTTGCTTGTGGAAGTGTGACAATGTCTGTGCATTGAGGGATTAGTTATTTATTTTAGTCTTAGCAGTCTGGCTTTCTTTGTGCCTGTTCTCCTTCAGAGGGGCTTCCAGGGATTTTTAAACCAACTGACTGTTGTGTTTCTTGAGCCTGTGACCATTGCAGCCATCTCAGGACTACAGAATGCTCTAAACCTTGGCTTGCCATGTCTCTTACAAGGGCTCCAAGGTTGAAGTGGCTTTTCAGCCCATTTGGACCTGTGGAAGACTCAAGGAGTGTACTGGGGTTGTGTAGGAATACTGTCTAGTGACCTGCATCCAGTAGACTGTCCCAGTTGCCTGTATAGATATGTCTCTCAGTAGGTCTCTGCACAGGCAGTATGGGTCCCTGACTATAACAAGAGTGCTGAAGTTGAGCCTGGGCCTCTTTGGGATCTGCTGTGGGAAGGAAGCTTGTGGAGGTTGGTGGATCTGTCTTGTTGGCTCAGATCTCCCAGCAGTTCCTTGTACAAAGTCCTTGGAACAGGAGGAGCTGGAGGTAAGACTGGTTACCATCAGAATCTACTGTGGGTTAGAGGCTAGCGAGCCCTGTCTTATTGGCTCAGAGCGTGCATGACTTCCAGGAGGACTCTGCATAAATTATAGTTTCCTGATTGCAGCAGGAGGGGCTGGAGTTGAGACTGTACACCCTTGTTATCTCCAGTGGAACAGAGACTAGAGAGCCCCATCTTGTTGGTTTAGTCAGGTATGTGTCTCCTAACAGGTTTCAGCACAGATAGCATAGTTCCTTTACAATAGCAAGGGCGACTGCAGATGAGACTTGGCCCCTTGGGATCTGCTGTGGGACAAAGGTTGCTGAGCTAGTCAGGTAGGCTCAGACTCCTGGGTTGTGAGCTATGGGTGAATCTCCCTCTGGGTCCTTGTGTGAGTAGCTCAGAGCTGGTCCCTCAGCGATAGAAGGCTGGAGTAAAGCCACGGGGTAATTTTCAGGTTCTCTGCCAAGACCGATGTCAGAGGGCTGATGAGCCTTTCACCAAGGCACTAATGTGTACAATTCCTTCTGGATCCCTTGGCAGATGGTTTTATGACAGGCTCAAGGCCAACCTTCTTGAAGGACTGGGCTATTTCTGGGATAGAACCCAGAAATGAGCTCACCAGGGTATATTAGCCACTTGGGTGTTAGTCTGTACTTTCTAAATGACCCTCCTACAGGTCTTTGGCTCCACCAGTGTTTCACAAACTCTCACCTGAACCCTGAGGCTCCTATGGAGAGAATTTAGACTTTGGATGGTGCAGAATTCTTTTTGTGGGGAGATATGAGTGGGTTACCTTTTATTCTGCCATCTTGGTGACACCCCAAGTTTGTTGATTCTAAGTTCAGAGTAGTTTACATTAACTATTCAATAAACATTATTTATTATTTATATAATATATGTATCTATAGAACTATCTTGCAATAATGACTAAGAAGTGCTTTTGAACTTGCCTGGCTTTTATTCTACCATCTATAGTAGTGAAGAGAGTGTCCCAGAGCTCAATGTGCTTCTTGCAAGATTTCTTCCATTATTCCTATCAACAATCACAGAAAGAACTGACTCCTTACTTTTCTATTTACTTCAGTTACAAAAGACCTTTGAATCCTTTTGAGTCCAGGTTATTCTTTATAATCCAGACTCCCAGTTCTCTATGGCTCCATACAACCTCACCCCTAGATTGTATCCACCTCTCTGTAACTTTCCAGATTTTTCCACTTTGTCCTCTGGAACTCATGATCCGTCATCAATAGAATCTATAATCTCAATCTCTGAACCTCTCTTTCACAACTTTACTGTAACTGAAATCTAGGTCTTCCCTGAAAACAATTTCCCCTGAATTTAAAATGCTGATTTTCTTTCCCTCTTCCTTCATTCATTTCATTGCCACTTCCAGAGAATTGTTCTAAACTCCTTCCTGTAAAAATTTAACTTTGAGGATTATGACATTGAATTGTATCATCTGACACCTCTCTATGCCACATACTCTTTCAGCTTTTTTAAAATTTCTCTGTTCTCCTTCACAGCAAAAACTCTTCAAAAAGAGTTACCTACATGTGATATTCCCACATGTTCTTCTATTTTCTCTTGAACCTGCTCCAATCAGGTTTTCACCCCCCACCACTCCACTGAAGCTCTTGCCAAGGTCATCAGTGACCTCTATTAATATTTTACCAAATGCAATAGTCAGTTGTTTTCATTCTTCATCTTTCTTGAACTTAGCAGCATTTGACACAGTTGATTACAACCTTTACCTGTTTGAAACACTTTTCTCACTTGGCTTCTGGGACACCACTCTCTTGACTATCCTTGTAACTCATTAGCTATTTATTTATTTATTTATTTATTTATTTATTTATTTATTTTATGTGGTTCTTTCTCATCTTCCTGCTCTTTAAACATTTAAAGTACCCCAGGATTTAGTCTTTAAAAATTTTTCCTATCTACTGATTCCTTATCTCATCTTATTCAGTGCAGTTCCTCTAAGTGTCATCTACATGCTGATAATTCCCACCTTTGGACCTTAAACATCAGCTTCTCTACAGAATTCTATACTTGTATATACAACTTCCTACTTAATCTCTTCACTTGGATGTCTAATAGGCATCCCACACTTACATGCCCAGAAATAAACTCTTTATTTTCTGCCCTTTTAAACCTGCTTCTCAGTAAACAAAAACTGTATTTTTCATGCCGCTCAGACCAAAAACCTTGAAATCATCCTTAAATCCTCTTTCTCAGGTTCATTAGCAAATGTATTAATAAATCTTTTTTTTCTTTTTTTTTGACTTTTTTTCCAGCATATTATGGGGGTACAGATGTTGAGGTTCCATATGTTGCCCTTACCCCCCCTTCCCCCCCGAGTCCGAGTTTCAAGCATGTCCATCTCTCGGATGGCGCGCATTGCACTCTTTGTGTATGCATATACCCGTCCCCTCCTCCCCCTCCCCCTCCCCCCTGCCCAACATCCAATAGATGTTATTCTTATATGTACACTTATGTGTTGATCAGTTAATACCAATTTGATGGTGAGTACATGTGGTGCTTGTTTTTCCATTCTTGGGATACTTCACTTAGTACAATGCGTTCCAGCTCTATCCAGGAGTATACAAGAGGTGCTATATCACCTCTTAAAGCTGAATAGTACTCCATGGTATACATATACCACATTTTATTAATCCACTCATGTATTTATGGACACTTGGGTTGTTTCCACATCTTTGCAATTGTGAATTGTGCTGCTAGAAACATTCGGGTGCAGGTGTCTTTCTTATAGAGTATCATTTGTTCTTTTGGGTAGATGCCCTGTAATGGGATTGCTGGGTCGAATGGTACTTCTAATTGTATCTCTTTAAGGTATCTCCATATTGCTTTCCACAGAGGTTGCAGTAGTTTGCAGTCCCACCAGCAGTGTATGAGTGTTCCTATCTCTCTGCATCCATACCAACATTTATTGTTTTGTGACTTTTTGATAAAGGCCAATCTCACTGGAGATAAGCGATATCTCATTGTGGTTTTGATTTGCATTTCCCTGATGATTAGAGATGTTGAGCATTTTTTCATATGTTTTTGGGCCATTATTCTATCTTCTTTTGAAAAGTTTCTGTTCGTGTCCTTTGCCCACTTTTTGATAGGGTTGTTTGATTTTTCCCTGTTGATTTTCCTGAGTTCTAAGTAGATTCTAGTTATCAGCCCTTTATCGGATTTGTAGCATGCAAAAATTTTCTCCCATTCTGTAGGTTGTCTGTTTGCTCTTGTGACAGTTTCTTTGGCTGTGCAGAAGCTTTTTAATTTGATCAGGTCCCATTTATTTATTTTGGTTGTTGCTGTGATTGCCTTTGGGGTCTTCTT